>CAUYSK010030139.1:0-128918 GCA_963575035.1 Avahi laniger
GTATCTACTCAAAGGAAAAGAAATCATGTTATCAGAAAGGTCCATGCACTCAAGTGTTTATCACAGCACAATTCATAATTTGAAAGATGTAGAATCAAAGTGCTCATTAATTCATAATTGAATAAAGAAAATGTGGCATATATATATATATACTTGTTGCTCCATGAATTAATATAAATATATTTGGAGACAAGATATGTCTCAGGACTTTTGCAGAGCTTTGCCCTGAAGGAGTATGTGAACGTGTTAGTTTGCATATCAAATGCTTTTGTACCTCGGGAGGGTGTCTCTGAAAAACAGTAGCGGCTGTAGCCCACAAGACGCCACATTTCTCAGACCTAAAGTTTAAAAACTACAGGAAGAGAGGCTGATAAAAGAGTGCCCGCCCTGAACAGACAGCTGCCTGAACAGCCCACCTATGGCTAAAAGCAAGGGGCAGTTCCTGTTAAAACTCCAGACTACCTGTCTCCATTCACAATTACCTGATAAAGAAAATATGAAGCCAATATATCTCTGTTTAACCCCTGTGTTAAGTGATAAATTTACTTTAGAACTTAGAAGTTAATTTTTGAAAGATTTTGTAACCATTTGTTCACATAGGTAAAATTAATTAAGGAATCTATAGAAGCCTTTTGAAAAACCGTTAACCTAAGAGGAACTACCTGCTGTTATGTAAATCTGTTACTCCTGGCAACTAATCACTGTTACCTATAAGTGACCATGTAAGACTTCATTCGTGGCCTTTCTTGAGATTGACGGAGAGGTCCAAGGCCCCCTGAGCACCCGCTTTGCCTATAATCTTTATAAATCTATAAAACTATACCTTCGTCTCTGTGTATTCTTTTATTTCCATTATTTTCCATTCTCTATTATTTTCTTATCCCTTGCAACTCTACCAAAGGGACCCAGTTTTTTGCAGGGAGCTTGACCACCCTCCCTGCATATACTCACACACATATACACACACATGTGGAGTATTACTTAGCCATATAAAGGAATGAAATAATGACTTTATAGCAACTTGGATGGAAACAGAGTCTATTATTCTAAGTGAAGTATCTCAGGAATGAAAAAACAAACACCACATGTTCTCACTAATAATTGGGAGCTAAACCGTGGGCACACATGGGTGCAAAAAGATGTAAAGGTCATTGGAAACCAAGAAAGGGGGAGAGTGAAAAGTGGTGAGCAATAAAAATTTACCTATTGGATGCAGTGAACACTATTCTGGTGATGGACACACTAAAAGCCCTGACTTAAGCAGTATACAAGCTATCCTTACAACAAACATAATTGTATCCCCTTAATATTTTGAAACTAGAAAAAAAAAACATGCTCATATATAGAAGATTATTTCAAAATATAGTACAGGCTCAGAGGCTGAAATTTTCAATTCTGTCCCAGTCTGCAGCTGTGATTTTACAAAACAATAGCAATGGTACAATAAGGGTACAAAAACACCGTGTAAAATGTGTTTAGGGCATGTGTACCACAATAAATAAAATGGATATCTCTCAAAGCATGGTACTCCATTTTAGTTAAGATGTACACTGTCATTCTTAAAATAAATACTCCATGCTCCTGCTGTACCCTTCCTAAGGCATATGGTACATATGTACACTGCAGTTCTGATGGAGTAATATTATTTTCATATTGGTTCACCATGTATGCAAATATATAATTTTCAATTTATGTATAACAGCTCAAATGTGATGAATAACTATATTATAAATGTTAGTTAAAACAAGACATTTTCTAAGTAGTTACTCAGCTGATTGTCATTTTTTAGTCTGTATTGCAAAATACTGGTGAAATACTACACATTCATGTGATATGTGAGGTTATGAATCCCAAAGTTGTTTGTCTAGTGATACAATTCTGGATCTCCCCGATAAAAGGCAGAAATCTGGATATTAGAGTGTAGCAGATGATTGATTCTCTCCTGTACCATTTTGCTCCTTAGCAATGAAATTTTTGATTACATACTAATCATCCACACAAACTTGTCAGTTCTTACTCCCTTAGAGAAAGAAACTACAGTTGGAAATGAACTATGATCAATCTGATTTACTTCTAATAATGCTGACACTTTACAAATTGTAAAGGAAGTATTTTGTCTCTGATGTTATAAAATCTAGACTGGAACAGGAAATGAAGTATAATCTTCCAGGAGCAAGGACTAGCTGGAGCTTTACTTCTCTATGTGGCTATAGAAAACAATCTAAGGGTCACCATCTTACGATGAAAGGAAAATGAGAAGAGCGGTCACAGGAGGGAAGGCTCCTTAAGGTCCTACCCATTGGTGTTGTGATGACAGATACTGATGCTTCAGGTGCCTAAATTTAAAGAAGGAAACAGGACTTTCTACCTTAAACCCCTATGGTGAGAGCAAGAATAGGACAGTGGGCCAGCATGAAGAGGAAATGCCTAGCTCAATTTATCAAGATCCTTTGGCCATAAGATGATGCCTTAACTTTTTTCCTGCCTCGAAGCTCCTGGTTGCCAATGAAGGTTGCAGAGCCCAAGTAAGATAGCACCTATTAAACCAAAATTTCAGGTCATATAAATTTTTAGGTCTTTGGTCATTAATCCATACTACTACATGCAAATCTGAGATGCTCAATTTTCAAAAAATTTCAGGAAAACATTAAGTACAGTTTGAAAATGTATAAGAATCTAATTTCCAGCTTTGGGGAAACATATCTCAAATTAGTTCCCATATTTTTTTCATATACATGCTTTTATTTTTACTCAATAGTAATAGATAAATTTTCCAAATCATTAAAACTGATGAGCACCTGCATGCAGTCTTTCTGAATGGCCATTGGGTAACATATCTACGATTTATTCATTTTCCTATTTTATATGCAAAATGAAAAAGTATGATCACTATAAATTTTGGTCCAATTGTGTTATCTACAGTAAGATATAATATGGCAGTGTTATATAATTATTTCTGCAAAGTTTCACTGTTGGCAAACTATACTGAATGGAACATGTTCATGTTTTTCTACCGTGATCAAAACTGCCACAAGCAATACCCACGTAAGAGTCTCAGCACCTGACGTTTTGACATGTTGATGAATCCAAGGAGCAGCTGCTGGAACTCAATGACAAATCAAGGTTTTAAGAAGCTTGTGGTGTTTTGTGTCAAGTGCAGTCAAATGAAAAAAATGATGAGCATACAGTTAGGACAGGGAAATGGTAAAGGAAAATGAAGATCTGTATTAAGTACTTACTCCAAAGTTCAGAAAAGAAAAATGTAATGATAGAAAGAATGCAAAGAATGGCACAGGGATAGGATGTATAATGTTTGATGAAATTTGGGATAAACATCCACAACACCCTTTGTATCCCATGTGGACAAGTTTTCTTCTAATCTCTCCTTTATACATCAGTAATTCTTTTCGTTTTTCATCCTAATGTTCTGTTCATTTGCTTTCTTTCAGCCCTTAAATTATTTTCCCCCTTTCTCATGCCTAATCTGTCAGTCAGACAGCAATCTCTATCGGCCTTGTTCATCTCCAAGAATAATACTTAGAAATGAAGGGTTTGTTCTTCAAGATTCCTTGGGCTTAGGATGAAATCTGGAAAATTATCCCTTACAAATAAAAGCTTCCCACGAATCACTTTATAAACTATTTAGATAATGAAGACAATGTCCAGGAATCATTAGAGAAAAGAAAGAAAACTAAATGTTCCTATTAGAATTATAAGGAGAAACTAAAATACAATATAGAATGCACTAACATCATCATGAAATATAAAGTAAAAATATAATATTTTAGAAAAAATATATGTTTGACTTATGGAGGAAATTATTGGTAAATTAAAGGAAAAAAACATATTGGAAAAAGGAAACCCCTTGGACAAATCTAAAGGCTGAAAGCACCACTAGAAACTGATAACACTGTACTATCATATGATAATAAGTACTTCTTTATAGTCTCTAGGAAACTCAGTCCAGTAATTTGAATAATTTACTTCAAGAAGTGGATTGTGATTTCTCATTTGTAAAGCCTACGGGGATATTAAATGTAAACCAGAAATGCAGAAATGAAGGTAAAGATAACAGAATCACAAGTCAATTTTGAGCAGCATTTATGGTTGCTCAGGAGGATTTCAGTGTGTGATCAGAAGGTAAAGAATTGAATGAGAAAGGGGCCCAGAAGGACCGACAGAAAATAGGAAGAATTCGATAGGCTAGGGGGAAAAAGTCAGCATCTCTATTTTCAGTGATGCAGATGTAAGTGTAGCTATGTGGTATTAATCCTCAATTGCTCTACTCTTTGACAGTGTGATATGTGTAGGGATTTAGAAAGAAGACAATGAAATGTTTCCCTTATAGCTGAAGATGTGTTTTCATATGACTGAGCTTTATGTGATTTGATGGCTCCAAAGGCTGGTTTAGAATTATCGTAGTCATGTTCAATACCTGACCTTTGGAGCACTTGCCAGTGGCCGTAAGAAACAAAACACACTGTATTACATTCTCCCATTACCAATATTGTCATCCGTCACCCTGGCACTTGTTAGGAAAAAGAAAGTTTCAACAATTGCTTTTATATATAACAAATCATCACGTTTCAAACAACAATGCATACTATATACCACATATTGCCTAATAAATGCTTTATGTGGCATGTAGACCAATAAATAATTTTACATTCTTTGTTTTAGCATCCCATTGGTTTATTTTGTACTCTAGATTTATAAATACCAATTATGCCATGTTGCTCAACCTCTATGAACCTTAGATTTGTCATCTATCATATAAGAATAATAGCTGTCCCTGTACTTTTCATAAAGATTAAATAAGATTCTGTAAGTACACAAAGTTTGGCACACTGTAGGTGTACAATAAATAGCAGCAGCACGAAAAATAGCAGCATTTGTTATTGCTGATGCTGATGTTAACTCTTGAAGGCACATGAGTATGAGTAGGCAGGTGCATTGATGTACACACTGAAGGCTTTAAACGATGGATATTAAAATATAAAATGCTAACTAAGGTATGTTTTTATTTAGAAAATAATATAAGATAATAGTACTATGAACTGAAAACATCTTTCAAGATAGATATCTTGTATATAGTCTATAAACATGGACTTTTTATTGTGACTGAAATGTATTAATTTGAAAGTATTACTCTCTTCCTTTCTTTTCCAAAAGTGTAAGGGAAAAAGAAAATCATCAAAATTTTTACTTATGCCTCCTAGTAAGGTAAAATATGCAAACATATCAATTTATTTCTTGGCAAAAAAAGACCTCTTTCAAGTGTCCATCAATAAATGAGTGTATTAATAAAATGTGGTATATGTAAACTATGGAGTACTCAGCCATTAAAAAAAAAAAAGGTGGTGAACTAAAAGTCCTCTTGTAACAACCTAGATGAAACTGGAGACTATTCTTCTAAGTGAAGTATAGCAAGAATGGAAAAACAAATACCACATGTACTCACTATTAAATTGGAACTAATCAATCAACATCCATGTGCACATATGGTAGTAAAACTCAATGGAAACTAAGCAGGTGGGGAGGGAGAGAGGTAATACACACTTGACGGGTACAATACATGCTATCATGGTGATGAGCACACTTATAATTTTGACTCAAGCTGCACAAAACCAAATTATGTAACCAAAATGTTTATATCCTTCTAAATTTCTGAAATAAAAAATAAAAATAAAAAACAAAGAGAAAACTTCCAAAAAAAAGACCTCTTTCGTACACATGAACACATATACACTCACTCATACAAACACACATAATTTCTTGTGTAGATCAAATGCTTATGTAATCTTTGAAAAGTCCTTTAAATTTAAGTCTTAATGTTTTGACCTATAATATCAAGTCAAACAAACTATTTTTTGATGGTATTGTTTTGAAGCTCAAATTGGATAGCTTAGGGAAGTGCTTTGTAAATTAAAGAAGTTCAATGCAAATAACTGACAAAGAGAAAATAGAGTGTTTATAAAAGTATTACATGATTCCTTAGATCTGTACTTGAAATTATGAATCTAGAAAATGCCTCAATTCCAAAGCCTGATATAGTTTGCCTCTTAATTTATCTTCCTCCAGCTGCCCTGCAAAGATCTCTCTTGTTCTACTCTTTCTGTCTTCTTAGTTCCTAAACTTTCTTTTTCTAAGAGGGTCCTCAGCTATATCTTCTGTATTAGAAAATTATGTTTATCTATCATTCATAAATGTATTTGTTTTAAAAGTCCATTAAAATGATACAACACAAGTGCAGGTTTCTGGTTGAAGTTTTGCCAATTACTGAATATAGAGATAAGATGTTTGCTATCAGAAAGATCATCCACAAGAGGAGATGGACTGTAAGAGACACAGAGTCACACCTCCAGCATGTGGATTCCTTTCCCTTCCCCCTCTTTCAGGAAGCCTGCCTGGATATTCCAGCCTTTGGTGAGGTCTTCTCAGGTCATTTTCCAGATAAAGATACTTGAACTGCATTATTACCTGTTGCTTTTCAGCTACTTCTACAAATTACTCTGTCTACAGAAGGCAAAAATTATATTCAATAGATTCTAGGCAAAATTTGACTTTTATTTTTTTGATCCTTATGTCCCTAGGATTAAACATGATACTATATGGAATATATGTTTCCACATCAGACAATTTTAACAAAGACTTATTGTCCCCACACATTTTACAAAAAGTTATTTCACTGTTGGTAAGGTTTTACATTTAATTGAAACTTGTGCAGCTACAAAAAGGAGTGACTATGTGTTTAGATCATTTCAAACTGTTCTATATCCACTCAAATCATCTGAATACTTCCGAGTTTAGGATTTTTTTCTTTTCTGTGTATAAACAGTCTCAGTGTGGATTATTTTTTAAAATATTAAAATGGAATAATTTTCCTTGTTCTCACTTGTATAGGACAATGACATGCTTTGTATGCAGTTCTGAAATAAACAAAAGCTTTTTTGCATCCCACATTCCCGGACACATAAAGATAACTTTTCCTATTTGAATACTTTTAGTAACTCATAAAGAATGTGAAATTCTTCTGCTTGAATAAATTTGGAAAGTTTCACTTCTATGTGAAAGAAATAGATGCAAACTCCTGAGGAATAGTAATTCCCATTAACTAAATCATTTTACCTAAGAACTGGAGGCTGTTGACATTGTAACACCTTGCAAGAGTGTTTGTAGCTTTACATGGTGATCATTATTAATATAAATAACTGTAATATAATGAGTTGCCTAGGTGAAAAAGAAAAGATCTGGAATAATTAAAAATAACTAACATGTGAGCCTGAGTTGCCAGTTTAAAACAGAAGGTAATTCTGCTTAATAAATATCACTTTTTAGAGATGTAGCAGACTATAGAACAACTAATTGCTAACAGACCCTATCCTGGTAAGAATGAGTATTTCAAAAACACCTGGAGGCATATACAGTCATCAACCAAAAATTGATTATTCACAGGTGAATTGCCCACATTGCAGCCTCCAGTCACAGCAGATTTCCTTGCTAGCTGCTTCACACCACCTCGGGCAAACTTTACTCTCCAGCACAGCATTTCTGCCGCTCAGCCAGGCTGCCTTGCTCTTTGTAAATTATGCACGGTCTTGGACAGCCCAGTCCTGCCATCCTGGCTCTGCAAAGTCCAGTCACCCTCACCTGGCGTCCCACTGCCTTTGCATTCTCAGGTGACTCTCCCAGGTCCACAGGTAAGTGCATGCCTCCAAAACATTTCTAATTTTTCTTCCATTAGAAGTCTCAACTGTTCCCTAAAGATCACTCTGCACAAACATAAATCTCTTTCTAATCCCTTCTCATTCCTTTTTTTCCCAGCACAGTATCTACTTTGGCAGATTGGGAGAGTCAAACTGACCCAGAGACATTTCTAGTTGTAATAAGCAATTCTTAGAGGTTGCCTTGAAAAGGATCAGAAGCACAAAAACAGCAAAATGGAAAACCAGAAAGCCCTCATATCACTCTAATCGGGACTAGGAAAACATTGAAGGGACATGCACTTTTGAGGAGTCCTAATATTTATATAATCACAACATATTGAAGAACTTAGTACAATTATAATCTAGCATTCGTGTAATTTACAAACTACTGCTATATTTAAGGCCTCATAAAACTAAGAACTATACATATCCGTGTCGCCCAGTAATTCCAATGACTAACATTGGAAGTTGTCTAGGGCAGATATAGCTCAACAAATAACTGTTAATTGAATACAGAATGTGTACATAGAGAAATGATTTAGATTCACTCTTATTTACAATTCGTAAGAAAGCCTAATTTGACTTAGTGGTGAAAAAAATCAACTGAGTATCAATAGTTAATCAAACACTTAGAATAACAAATACCCCCCGAAATAATGCCTCAAAATTATATTATGTAATTTATTGGATTGAATGAAATGCAATTTGATTCTCCAATTTGAATGAAAAATTGTTTTGCAAACACTACAATAAATTTCTTTTTATGATAAATTCAGATTAGATTTTATTTTATGTCATCGCTAAAGGGAGTTCTATCCTTTCTCTTTTAGTCCTTTCCTCTTTATGTCTTTGATCCATTTGTTTATTCAGTATTTACTGAGGATCAACTCTATGTCACGCACTTAGTAAAGACAAAGTACCCCCTATATTTGCTTCTGTTCCCTGTAATTTTGAAGTCTTACAAGTTACAAATCTTTGCCTGGACCAATGTCTTAAAGCATTTCCTCAATGTTTTCTCTTAGTTGTTTCATAGATTCGGATTTTATATTTAAGTTTTCCATCCATTTTTTATTTTATTTTTGTCTATGGTGAGAGATAGAGGGCTGCTTTCATTATTCCACATATGGTTATACAGTTTTCCCAGCATTACTCATAAAAGACAAATGGTATTGCATCATCCTAAAGTTTCTGCACAACAAAGGAAACAATTAACAAAAAGAAAACCTACAAAATGGAAAAAAAGATTTGCAAACTATCCATCTGACGAGGAACTAATAACCAGAATATATAAGGAACTCAAATAATTCAATAGCAAAAAATAATGATAATCTAATTATAAATGGGCACAATATTTCGATAAACATTTCTCAAAAGAAGAAATATAAATGGTCAACAGGTATATGAAAAATTCCCTATATCAATAATCTTCAGAGAAATGCAAATCAAAACCACAAGAAGATATCATCTCACCACAGTTAAAGTGGCTTTTATCAAAAAGACAAGCAATAGCAGAGGCTGGTGAGGCTGTGGAGAAAGGGGAGCCCTCCTACACTGTTGGAGGGAATGTAAATTAGTACAGCCACTGTGGAAAATAGTATGGAGCTAACTCAAAAAATTAAAAATAAAACTACCATCAATCCCTCAACTGTGTACATATTCAAAACACAAAAAATAATTACATTAAAGTAATATCTGCACTCTCATTTTTATTTTAGTGCTATTCACAATAGCCAAGTTATGAAATCAACCTAAGTTTACATCAACAGATGAATGGATAAAGAAAATGTGCTATATACACACAATGGAATGTTATTCAATCATTAAAAAGAGTGAAATCATGTCATTTGCAGCAACATAGATGGAAGTAGAGGTCATTTTGTTACGTAAATTAGCCAGGAACAAAAATAAAAATATTGTGTGCTGTCACTCATGTGGGAGATGAAAAAGTGGATATCCTGAAGACAGAAAATAGGTTGGTGGTTACCATAGACTAGGAAGGGTAGGGCATTAGGGAAGGATGAAGAGAGACTAAATAATGGTTCCAAAAATACCATTAGATAGAAGAAATATGACAGTGTTCAATAGCTCAGTACTGTGACTATAGTTAACAATCCATTGCGTATTTCAAAATAATTAGCAGAGAAGAATTTGAATGTTCCCAGCATAAAAAAGATAAATATTTGAGGTAATGGATATCCCAATTATTGATTATATATTATATGAATTTATAAAAATATCACATGTACACTGAAAATATGTATAACTATTATATATCAATAAAATAGTAATTCCTATAGTAAAATTATGGCTGTCACAAAAGCAACTTATTATAGAGAGAATGATCTTTTCTTGGGCATCAGGAAAGGCTGCCCTGAGCAACACACTGTACATTCTGAACAGACACAAGTTGAATATTATAATCAAATAAAACTTACAGCCATTTAATCTGACTTTTATTGATCTGCATGATAACTATTACACCACTGAGTAATTAGGGTAAATATTAGGAAGTTAACCAAAAATACTGGTATTGGTATTAACTTTACAAAATATAGTATTACTATAATCAGCTCTAAGTCAGGAGGTTTTATGGAAAATAAGCCTCCTTTTAGGAATCTATTAAGTGTTTACCATTGAATCCACATTTTTAAAATTGGCTTGGTTGGGAGTGGGAGGAGAAGAGCACGTTTGTAGAGTGACATACAAGGTATGATGAGACACTTTCTTCTTCACCTCCATTGAATCCATGCTACTGGATCCAGAGAATAAATACACTCAGGGAGCAGGTGCACTCTTCCAGGAAAGTGGGAACATAATGTGTGCTTTCCTGTTTGTTCTGTCTGACATACATAACCACATGGCGGTATTGGGAGATATACAGAGCAAACACTGAGTTCCCACAAAAGGCAAATTTGCTGGATTTGATCTATCACTCAATGACACAAGTTGAGCAATTACAAGCCAACTCCCTTAATAGGAGCTTGGATTCATAGCAAGAGAGACAAGATGAAATTTCCATGATCAAAGTAATTGAGGTGGAATAATGAAGAAGAACCTGAAAACAGATTAAGACAGTATTTGGCCACTGAATCAAAGCTGGAGAAGTTTAGGAAAAAATAGGGAGGCAGTCTATTATTTCCCAACACTGTCAAAAATCTTCCTAGTACATAGCATGTCTGTGCTGGGATATTTAACAGGTACAGAATCAAAAGCCACATGACAGCAGAAATATAGAACATGGAGTGAGATAAAAAGTATTACAGTAATAACAAATGAGAGACCTTAGACATTATGGAATGTTAAAAGGAAGGAGAGTAAAAAGACTCAACTATTATGCTAAATATGTGACCCCAAAATGATGGTTTATAAAGAGGAAACACAGTGGAAAATGATAAGGAAATTCAGTTTGTCCGTTTGTATTGAAGGTGAGATCAGAGTACCCAGGGCAAATTTCAGTAAATTCGTGTGAGTAAATTTGGGTTGGAGAATAGGCTCACAAATGGAAATACGGATATGAAGATCATTTGCATAGAAGTGATAGTTAGAAGTTGTGGAAATGGATGAAATGATAGTGGAAAGAGAAAGCGGCGAAGGATAAAAATTGAGAATCATCTACATGAAAGTGGGGGAAAAAGCAATTGTGAAGATGTACTTGGAGAATCAGAATCATGAAAATATATTGCCACAGACTCCAAAGAGGAAGAATATTCAAGCGTTAATCTCTTAATAGCCCAACTTCAAGATATAAATGAATTAGAATTTTCTTGTTAAATATCAGGGTCTCAATCACTGTTGCACTTCTCTGATCAATACAATCTCTTGTGCAGGTCAAATGGCTTATTTGTTTTCTCTGCAATTATTGTGTTAAATAAGAGTTAGAAGCATCTCTGTATTTGACATGCAAAGAGCTGACTTGCTTTCCTTTGGTCAATATTAAAATTCTTGTTTTTCTTTGTATGTTCTCTCACTCAATTACATATGTAGTATTTGGTAAAATATGGCTGCATGGGGAACATTAATTGTACTGTTATTTGATTCCTTTTCCTTTACGATTCTCCAGTGAGTCTTCTTGGAAAGAACCTAGCAATACTGTACATATCACTGATTTATTGCTTGTTTTGTGTTGTCCCTTGGTGTCTCTGAAATCATAGCTTAAATGTTAATAGAAATCTCTGTATTTTAATAGAATATTTTTGTCTACAAACAATATGAACTCAATTATATATTCTAAAAAGCTATTTATGGCTTTAAACCTAATGCAAATAAGGAAATTTAATTTAAACCCAGAAAGTTACTCAACAGTAATAGAAATTTCATAAATAGAAAATTACTTTTTTGTCTAATATATATGAATTACCCAACATTTTAAATTTATGCTAATTCTAATTACAGTGTTATACCATGAAAATGAACTTGGAACTTATGAACATTATCATTGGAGGCATCAAGAAAATTGGTTGTTAACTTCCTACACAGTTGAAATGCCTTTTTACTATTGCCATATTTTATTCCAACCAAAAGAAATCATCCATATTCCAGCAATGAACCGTTAAAATGATTTTGTATAACAATCCAACCAATAAACAAGAAACATCATTCCTAAATTTAATCAGTCACCATTCTACAACAACGCATAATAGTAGAAAATGAAACTGAAGATATCATAGGTGCTTTCATTTTCATTATAAGAATCACTTTTCTAATGCAAGGAAATAAACATATTATAGAAAGGCTGAGAGAGAATATATTTGTGATATTGATATTTTCTAGTAAATGTGAGAGAAAAGTAATGTGCTATTTTATTGAAAGGCCTACATATGTTTAAAGTGATAAATTTCTCTTCCAGTTCAGTTCTTTTCTCTGTCTGACCCTTTCCCTTTTGTGTCCATATGAACTCACACAAGCACAAATGTGATATATTTGCTCACTGACCTCATATTTGAGAGGCTGGCCAGAGAAATGCATGAAGAAAATCCCCACACTCCTTTTGAAAAAATCAAAATCTTTATATCTCCACTGACTTTGGTTTTGATTTGCCTTCGAATATGTCCAGGTTTTTTTTATTATTCTGATAATATTTGCTATATTGAATTACTTAGCTGTAAGACTGAGAGGACAAAAAATATGCAAGCACAAATACTGAAAATGAAAAAAAGGAAAAGAACTGTTAAAAATATTTATTTATAGCGAGAGATCAGAGTAAAATTTTTACTTCTGATCCATATCCTGAAAACAAATGTTCATATTTATTCTCTCTCTCTCTCTCTCAACAGGGCTGGGAAAAAGAAAAATATCCTTTATCCTCTTCTAAGAATAAGAAACAACAAAAAATTATACAAAATATTTTAGAATGCTAATTTCTTGACCAAATTTTATGTACTAAATAGTGGAGTGGCTTTTTTGCTCAATCATCAATCATGACAGAGTAAAGCTCTTTCTTTGAAAAAAAAAAATTATTACTAAAACCATGGAGCTAAAGTCAGATACAGAATCAAACATATTTTTTACCAAATACATTATAGAAAATAAATACAATTATTAAGAAAAATTTCTGTTTTGGGAAGGAAGTCAGAGATGATAAGTGGACAGAAAAATGATGTGATATTTTGCAAAAATATACTCAAATAAAAATATATATAGTTTCTTATGTACTGAGCTTTCAAGGAAAGCTTAACTTGCTTCCTTTTATATAAAATGTCAGCATAACAAAGCAGGGGAACAGTAGGGCTGGCAACAGGAGAGTGCCCAGGAGCACTGGTATGGAGGTCTCCAGTCAGATCTCCTTTGGACTAAGACATTTGTATGCACAGCTGTTTCTAAGATGATGTTACAGGAAAACAGACTGC
Organism: Avahi laniger; assembly: GCA_963575035.1. Lineage (NCBI taxonomy): Eukaryota > Metazoa > Chordata > Mammalia > Primates > Indriidae > Avahi > Avahi laniger. The sequence goes on from CAUYSK010030139.1 coordinate 13,553, forward strand.
ATACTGAAGCCAGAGGGTTTCTCCTGCAACACCAGGTGCTACTAAACAGAGTAGGTTTTCTATTCCATCTCTCTTATCCTTGGCAGAAAAAGCTCTAAACCAGAAAGATTAAGACCCCATATTCAGTTCTCTGATCTGCCATGGGCATGAGCTTTAGAGATAATCCATACTATGTGATTGGACATTGAATATGAATTTACAAACTGTTTATCAAATTCTGAAGTTTTTTTTTTTTGTAACTCATTACTTCTAAGTTACTCCTTAAAGAAATCTATAAAATGATGGATAGTGTATAATGCTAAAATGACTACCAGAGAATTCCGTAACTATTTTTTTCAGTACTGGTATAGATGGTTAACAGAATTATCAAACCTTAGGTTTACAAAATATCTTAGAGATGAACTCTTTCATTTTACAGAAAACTAAATTAAAACCAAAGGAATGAAAGTCATTCTGTCACTATTATATAGCTGAGGGCTTTAGAATAAGCCAACATTTCCTTTTCCTGTTATACTTTTGAGTTTAAAATATTGACCTTGATGAAAGCTTAATATGTTAATGAAGCACCCACATATTAAAGAATAAACCACTCAAGGCAACCAATGTCATTTCAAATAAATAATATATCAAAATCAGCTCTTTAATAAATATCTACGGGCAGATGGGGGCTTTACTGTTGTTAATAGCATACGCCTTTTTTTAGGTTATAGTCATGGTAGTTTAGCTATCCACCATATAATTGCATATAAATGCATGAAAATAACAGATGGTCTTTTAAACAAACATATTTCCCACTGTATCATCAGCATAAAGTTAGATACAGATTGCCTGTTTTCGCTCTGATGTAGCGTCAGTGAACTCATCATTAGCACATCTTGGTTAAGCTCAATATTAATTATAACTCAACTGTATCTTCAGAGTGTAAAAATGTTGCTGCTTAAAAAAAATTAATAAGCCAATTATTTTTCTTCACTTTGTCAAATCTGAAATATAAATTGTATTTTGACTAAGTGTAGCAATTAAATTTGTTCAAATTGTAATCCATATGTACAGGTAGATTAGCATAAATGTGCTTCTCTTTGCTTATACTGATAGAGAAAAGTACTAACGAAATGAAAAAGAGTGAAATGTAACTCAGAATTCTCTGGAGACTGCTGTCCTGTTGTGCTGACTGGGAAATCTCTAGCTCTTAAATTATATGGGAATTTGACAGTATACCCTCAAGCGTAACCCACTGTGCTTATCAACTGTAAATTCCAGTTTTTTATTTTATGTTTTCTCTATAAGTATCACTAAGCTATTGAGGTTTTTCTTTTCTAAAAAGATATTTTAAAATTAAAAACAAACAATCAAAAGACTTGGCATCTCCAATGCTTGGTAATAAGATTAGGAAACATAACACAGACCATGACTCGTGAGATGTGCCTCAGGCGCAAATATATCCAAGAGCTTATTTTTAAACAGAACTATTAGATAGGCAGAATAAGTGAAAACAAAAGAAACTGCTATAGCATTTGCCTTGCAAGTACATGAGAAATTAATGTTTTCATAGGAGGACATACTTTTGAAAAAAGTAGTATACATACTTCCTAAATATTAGTATAAATAATTTTACATTGTAAAGTATAAAATAAAAGAATACAAAATATTAGCATATTTTTAAGTATGGACCCAAACACACACTAATGTACTTATAGATTTTAAATTTCCAAAGCATGTTTAATATATTAATTATAATAGTAATTATTCAAAATTCCATTCAGTTAATTAAAATGTATGTTTATTGAGAATTTACTATACACTAAGTACTGTGCTTTACCAAAGTATATAATAATAAAAAAGATAAAAATATTTACTTTTATGAATAGTATAGCTCTCCATAGTATTTATTGCAAGAAATATAAGTTGATATTAACATAATCCATTCAAATTATTTTTAACATATTTTATGTTTTAATATTTAAGGGAAAGCTATAATATATTCTTTCAGAAATAATCTGTTTTTTCTTCCAGTTTTTTCATTGTTGTAAAATAGGTATAATATAAAATTTACCATTTTAAATATACGGTTCAATAGTATTAGTACTTTCAAATTCTTGTGCAGCTGTCACCACTGTCCATCTTTAAAATTCTTTTCATCTAGCAAGATTCAACCTTTATACTTAAGCCAATTAAACAAATACTTACCATTCAGCCCTTCCTGCAACCAGTGGCAGACACCATACTACTTTCTGTCTCTATGATTTTGACTACTGTAGGTACCTTGTATAAGTGAAAACATACAGCATATACCTTTTTGTGATTGATTTATTTCACTCAGCATAATGTCCTCAAAGCTTTTACATATTGTAGCATATGTTATAATTTCCTTCCTTTTTAGGACTAAATAAAATCCATTGTATGCATTAACATTTTACTTATCCATTCATCTGTCCATGTTTATTTGGGTTACCTCCACATTTTAACTACTACGAATATTGCTCCTATGAACATGGTGCTGTGGTGTGAATGTTTCTGTCCTCCCAATTTATTATATTAAAACCTAATCACCGATGTGATGGAATTAGGAAGTGTAGCTTTTAAGAGGTGATTAGCTCATAAGGGTGAAGACTTCACAAATAGATTAATGCTTCATAAAAGAGGCCCAGAGAGTTGTTTTGCCCTTTCTACCATGTGAGGACACAATGAGAAAGCTCTGTCCATGAACCAGAAAGTGGGCCGTCACAAGACAATCAATCTAATAGTGACTTGATATTGGACTTCTAGCTTCCAGAACAGAGAGAAACAAATTTCTGTTGTTTATGAGTTACCAATTTTATGGTATTTTGTTATAGGAGCTTGAATGGACTAAGACAAAGAGTGTGTATACATCTTTCTGAGATCATGTTTTTGATTCTCTGGGGTATATACACAGAAGTGGATTTGCTGAATCATGTGGAAATTCCATTTTCAATTTTTCAAGGAACCACCATACCATTTTCCAAAGTAGCTATATCATATTATATCCCCACTAATGGTTCCAATTTCTCTCCTCCTTACCAACACTTGTTATTTTGTCTTTTTTGATAGTAGCCATCTTAATGGTTGTGAAATAATGTCTCACTTTGGTGTTCATTTTTATTTCCCTAATAAATCAGTGAAGCTGAGTATCTTTTTATATGCTTATTAGAATCCATGTATCTTCTTTGCAGAAATGTCTAATCAAGTCCTTTGCCCTTTTTTGAATGTGGTTATTTATTTATTTTTGTTATTGAGTTGTAGGAGTTCTCTATATATTCTGGATATTAGTCCCTTATCCGTTATATGATCTGTAAATACTTTGGCCTGTTCCATAGGCTGCCTTTCCACTCTGTTGATAGTGTACTTTCAAGAGTAAAAGTTTTATTTCTGGACTCTGTACTTTATTAAATTAATCTGTGTCTGTCTTTATGCTACTACTATACTTTTTTGATTCCTGTAGCTTTGTAGTAAGTTTTGAAAACAGGAACTCTGAGATCTTTAACTGCTCTTTTTCAAGATTATTATGGCTACTCAAGGTGACTTTTGACTCCATTTTTTGGGGGGGGATGGATTTTTATATGAATTGCTTTGAATCTGTAGATCACTTTGGGCAGTATTAACGTCTTAACAATTTTAAATCTTCAATTCATTAACATGGGATATATTGACATTTATATATGTCTTCTTTCATTTCTTTCAGCAATGTTTTATAAATTTCTTTGTACAAAACAAATTTATTCTTTTTGATGCTATTGTAAATAGAATTGTTATCTTAAATTACTTTTCATTGTTCAGTGTTAGTGTATAGAAATGAAAAAAAAAAGAAATGAAGCTAATTTTTGTGCATTGACTTTGTATCTGACTACATTGTTAAATTTGTGTATTAGTTTTAATAGGTTTTGTGGAATTTCCAGGGTTTTCTTCATATTATATTATCTACAAACAGATATAATTTCACTTCTTCCTTTCCAGTGTAAATGCCTTTTATTTCCTTTTCTTGCTTAATTGCTCTGGCTAGGAATTCTAGTATTATTGAATAGAAGTGGCAAGAGTGGGCATTTTCATCTTCTTCTTGATCTCAGAGGAAACACTTTCAGTTCTTTCACCATTAAATATAATGTTCAATGTGAGTTTTTTATATATGGTCTTTATTGTGTTGATATAAATTCCTTCTATACCTAGTCATTGAGTGTTTTTATCACTAAGGCATGTTGAATTTTGTCAAACGATTTTTTCTGCATCAATTGAAATAATTCTGTGTTTTTTTCCTCCTTTATTCTAATAATGTGTTATATTATCTTATTTTATTTCTGTATGTTGAACTATCCTATCATTCCAGAAATAAATTCCACTTGATCATGATATATAATCCCTTTAATAGGCTTCTGAATTTGGTTTACTAGTATTTTGTCACAGGTTTTTGCATCAATGTTCATGAGGAATATTGGTCTATAGTTTCCTTTTCTTGTAGTGTATTTATCTGGCTTTGACTTCAGGATAACGTTGGCCTTCATAGAATTAGCAAGTGCCCCCATCTCTTCAATTTTTGAAAGAGTTTGCAAAGGTTTGGTCTTAGTTATTCTTTAACTGTTTGGTAGAATTCAGCAGTGAAGCCATCCAGATCAAGGGCCTTCCTTCGTCAAGTTATTTTCTATTTCCGATTCAATCACCATGTTAGTTATAGTTCTGTTCAGGTTTCCTATTTCTTCATGATTCAGTCTTGGTAGGTTTTGTGTTTCTAGAAATTTGTCTATTTCATCTAAGTTATTCAATTTTTTGTCACACAATTGTTCTTTGTACTCTCTTATAGTCATTTTTATTTCCTTTGAATTGGTAATAATGTCTCAATTTCACTTCTTATTTTAGTGAGTTTAGTCTCTCTTTTTTCTTACTCAATCTAGCTAAAAGTTTGCCATCTTTGTTGATCTTTTCTAAGAAACAACATTTGGTTTCATTGATTTTCTCTATTTTTTTAATTCTCTCTTTCATTTATCTCTGGTTTAATTTTTATTATTTCCTTTCTTCTACTAGATTTAGTTTTAATTTGTTCTTCTTTTTCTAGTTTTTTATGTTGTAAAGTCAGTTGTTGGGCTGAGCTATTTCTTGCTTTTTTAAATGTATGCACATACAACTATAAATTTTTCTCTTTATCCTGCTTTTGTTGCATCCCATAAGTTTTGGTATGCTGTGTTTCTGCTTTCATTCATCACTAAATACTTGATAATTTCATCTGTGATTTATTCTTTGATCCACTGACTGCTTAAGAGTGTGTTGTTTAATTTCTACAAATTTGTGAATTTTCCAGCATATTTCCATTATTGATTTCTCACCCCATCCCATTGTGGTCGAAAATGATACTTTGTATGTTATCTATCTTTTAAAATCTATTGAAATTTAATTTGTGGCTTAGCATATGTTCTATCCAGGAAATGCCCCATGTGCACTAGAGAATAATGGATATTTTATTGTTGCTGATAGAGTGTTCTGTGTACATCTGTTAGATCTAGTTGGTTTATTGTGTTAAGTCCTCTATGTCCTTCCTAATCTTCTGTTTGTTCTATCTATATTGAGAGTTAAATATTAAAGTCTCAGGCTATTATCATGTAATTGTGCCTTTCTCCTTTCAATTCTATCAATTTTTGTTTCATATATTTTGATCATCTCTCATTAGGTGGGTAAATATTTATAAATGTTGTATCTTCTTGTATTAAACGTTTGATTAATATATATTGTCCTTTACCTCTTGTAAACTTTTTTGATTTAAAGTCTATTTTATATCAATTATTAATGCCACTTCTTCTCTCTTTTGGTTATTATTTGTGTGGAATACCTTTTTCCAACCTTTCATTTTTAATTCCTTTATATTTTTCGATCTAAAGTTAGTCTCTTGTAGATATTCTACAGTTGGGTTACTTTTTAAAATCCATTCCTCCCATCTCTATCTTTTAATTAGAGTTTCGTCCATTTACATTTAATGTAATTACTGACAGAAACTTATTTTTGTTATTTTGCTATTTGTTTTCTATATACTTTCTAGCTTTTTTGTCCCTCATTTTCTATTAAGATATTACTATCTTCATTGGAGTTTAATTAATTTTTCGGAATGAAATGTTCCCACTTTCCTTCTTATTTCCTTTTGTGTATATTCTGTAACTATTTTCTTGGTTGTTATAATGGGGATTCTATTTATCACCCTTAAATTATGACACTTTGTTCCTTTGGGTAGATGCCTAGTAGTGGGATTCCTGGATCAAATGTTATTTCTATTTTTAGCTCTTTGAGATATCTCCAAATAACTTTCTATACTATGTTTTTTTTTAATCTGATAAGGGAGACTACCACTAAGTGACTAACGTGTGGGTAGTGTAGACAGCATGGGTCTGCTGGACAAAGGGAGGATTCAAGCCCTGGGCAGGATGGAGCAAGATAGCCTGAGATTTCATCATGCTATGCAGAACAGTGCTAAATTTAAAACTTATGAATTGTCTATTTCTGGAATTTTCCATTTAATATTTTCAGATGGCAGTTGACCATGGGTAACTGAAACCACAGATAAGGGGGGACTATTATATATAATTCTATCATTCTGGGGCCACATCTTTTAAGTTTTTATTGAAGATTTACACAGACACTTTTATTATTCCCACACACAGCTTTTTCAATCCAGACCTCCCTCCAAGTGGTGGGCCAATTACTTTCCTATACATGCTGGAGTGATGCAACAGGTTTGGCCCAATCTCAGGTAACCAGACCATTATACATTAAGCTTGCCCGCAATACCACAACATGTTGCTATCATGTTCTCCATTTTTGGGCACGACCTATCCTTGTTTTCAGTTCAGTGATTACTCGTTCATGAGTAGTTTAATCTACTTTAGGTCATGAATAAAGATGTTTAATAAGGACTTATTTGACTGTGAAGCCTCCCCAACCCCTGCTGCCCCACCACAGGTGATTCTGTTAGAAAGCCCTCGAATAAGAAAAAAGGACACATTGTGTTATCACAATAAACTATCCCCTTTCAGTGAATTATAGAAATGGTGGGTCCAGTGAGTGTGGAACATGTCACAAGGTTAGTCTTTAATAATCAGTTTGTTCCAGAGCCAAAGGGAATGTTTGTATTCAACAAGCTAAATTTGGGTTGAATCCGGACTTGGAGGTTGTCCCAACGGATTCAAGCAGATTGAAAAGTCATGAACAAAGGGACGTTGGGATAATGAAGGGTCTTGCTTATGCTCACCCTTCCATGGCTTTCCAATTTGTGAAAGAGACATCTAACAGAGTCATTGGGGGTTGCCTTCAGATGAGTCCTTATTTACCATCTTTATTAATGACCTAGAGTATCAGCTTGCAACAGGAAATTAATGAATCTAGGCATTGATCATCAGAGGCTGGTAAAATCACAAAGAGGCAACAAAATATTATGTCCTTCCTGATGGAAGAACACATCACCACTTATGCAGTAGTCTTGTCAAAAAGAACAAACCTGAATTTGATCAAACCTCTAAATCCTGCTATCAATTTACAGGAAATATGAAGATAGAAAGTATGTTAAACAGAGGTGCAATCAACAAAATCCAGATTGTAGGGAAGCCACAGGACAAATGATTCTGTGTCTTTACAAATTGAAAGAAAAAAAGAGATAGATGAGGCACCTACAAAATTAAAGAGATTTAAGAGGCAAATTATTCAATCAAATGTGTTGACTGTTTAGATACTAGTTCAAAGAAAAAATGGTCAAAAAGATTTATGAAATAAATGGAAACGAGCACTTTCTCGATATTTGATGATCTTAAGAGATTATTAAAATTTTAAGGTATGATAATAATATTGTGTTTATGTTTTTTTAAAGAGTTCTATCATTTGGAGATGCATACTGAAATATTTACAGATAAGATGATCCGATGTCTGTGATTTGCTGCAAAATAATATGGGAAAGGGAGAAGCGAGTGAGGATATAGATGAAAGAAGATGAAAGAAGACTGATAATAGTTAAAATTGGGTAATAGGGGCTCATTGTACTATTCTCTTTACTTTTGTATCTGTTTAAAGTTTTTTGTAATAAAAAAGGTAAACCAAGGCATTATAAAATCCTAAATCTCAAGAAAGAAGGCAAAATCAAGAAATATATGTATGACATAAGTATGAAGTACTATGATAGACACTGTTATTTCAATTATGTTCAATATTATATATATGCTTAGATGAAGAGGTGGATTAATTCACTATAAAAGGAGTTTCAACAAGACTTGACGGATCTTGCTTCTGATTGATAATCAGAAGAGTTTAGCTCTGAACTCAAGTCTTTCTGCCGTAAGATTTGCACTTTAATGTTCAAGCTATACATCTACTGTGTCCAGGTATAGGAGAGGCAAAGAATGAAAAAGAAGAAAAATCTTATTTACTAGTTGTTGTCTTTGTGCCAGGCACTTTATTCACGTGTTATCTCATTTAAATCCTAACTTTTTATTTTATTTTAATAGATTTAGGGAATACAAGTTAATCCTAACTTCAAACCTTGAGGTAGGCATTATTATTCCTAGTAGACTTTTGGTGAAACTGAGGCTGAGAAAAATAAAATAATTTGTTTAGAGTCACACGACCAGTAAGTAAAGGATCTGGGATATTTGCCTAGTTCAGTCTGACGTCAAAACATCCTGAAGCTACTCTCAGGGCTGTGGAAAAAGAAATATACATAAACAGTATATAATAATTAGTGTGATCACGCAAATTGAATTTGCATGGATGTGCTGGCATTAAAGGGTAGGGGAGGATCACACCTTCATTATTCAACAAATTAAGGATCTCCAAACTTTAGTTTTAACATAGTCCCTATAGCAAATGCTTTTGGTGTTCCACACCACATCCCTTGTGGCAGACAGTTTCTACACACAAAGGCTTGCTCCAAGTGTCAATCACTTCTGTCTGCTTTTAGGAACTTAGTTCACATAGGGCACTCTGGAAGCGCGTGTGTCAGGGTGGAGTTAACACTCCCAGTGGCAGCCCTCCAACCATGGCAGGTGGGAGTCAGCAGATAAATGCCCCAGGTTCCCATCTTTTGAACAAACATTTCTGAGGCACATGTGGTAGTTCTTCAGAGTGTCCCTAGAAGGACTAAGCCTCAGTGCCCACTCAGGTAAGTGACTCAACAGTGCACTGGCTTTTTCTTCTTTCCTGTCTCATCCTCCATGTTTCTTCACTCTTCTTTCTAGGATCATCTGCCAGATGAAATCCCTGCACCCAGGTTCATGCCTCAGCTTTGCTTCTGGTAGAACTTGAACCTCTCTCAATAAAAAAATCCTGAGCTCACTCCTAATGTATGTGTATTTGATAGTTAATGAGTTATAATCATGATTATTATATATACCATACAACATACACTAAGAAATTCTGAAAGGGTGAAATAGACATAAAATAAGCAATAAAAGTTTTTTAGATTTCTATTATCAATTTATTTGTTATAGTGTACATAATGGAGTAGCATAATTATATTCAATACTTATAGAACTTATAAAAGATATATGTGCATTTATTGAGGATGCATACTCTAAATATTTTACTGGTGGGCTGCACATGAAAGAATTGGGAAGTCACTTCCTTAGATTGTCTGTGATCATTCTGTTTTTTAAAAATAGACCTTATTTTTTAGAGCAGTTTTAGGTTCACAGCAAAATTGAGTAGAAAGTACAGACAGTTCCCACATACCACCTGCCCCCACAGACAACCTACCCACTGTCGATATCCTGCACCAGAGTAGTATCTTTGCTAATAATCAATGAACCTACATTGACACATTATTGTCATCAAGAGTCCATAGTTTACATTAGGGTTTGCTCTTGGTATTGTACATTCTATAGTTCTTGACAAATGTATAAAGATGTGTATTCACAATTATTGTATCACACAGAGTAGTTTCACTGCCCTAAAAATCCTCTGTGCTCCACCTATCCATATTTCCATCCTAACCCCTAGCGATTACTGATCATTTTAGTTTCTCCATAGTTTTGCCTTTCCCAGAATGTCATATAGTTGGACTTGTACAGTATGTAGCCTTTTCAGATTAGCTTCTTTCACTCAGTAATATACATTTATGATTTCTCCATGTCTTTTCATAGCTTGATAACTGATTTTCTTTAGCAATAAATAATATTCCATTGTGTGGATATACCACAGTTTGTTTATCGATTCACCCATTGAGGGACATCTTGGTTGCTTGCAAGTTTTGCCAATTATGAATAAAGCTGCTATAAACATTTGGGTGTAGACATAAGTGTGTGTGGATCTAAGTTTTCATCTCAGTTGAGTAAATACCAAGGAGTCCAACTGCTGGATCATATGGTAAGAATCTGTTTAGCTTTGTAAGAAACTGCCAGACTATATTCCAAAATGGCTGTACCGTTTTTCATTCCCACCAGCAATGAATGAGAGTTCCCGTTGCTCCAAATCCTCTCCAGCATTTGGCTCTGTGGTCAGTATTTTGGATTTTTGCCATTCTAATAGGTGCACAATGATATCTCATCATCGTTTTAATTTGCAATTCCCTAATGACATATGATGTTAAGCATCTGATTGTATGCTCATTTGCCATCTGTATATCTTCTTTGGTGAGGTGTAGTTCAGATTTTTTGCCCATTTTTAAATCAAGTTGTTCATTTTCTTATTGTTGAGTTTTAAGAATACATTATATATTTTAAATAACAGTTTTTTATGTCTTTGCTAAATATTTTCTCCTAGCATGTGGCTTGTCTTCTCATTTTTTTGACAATGTATTTTGCAGAACAGATGTTTTTAATTTTAAAGAAGTACATGTTATCAATTATTTGCTTCATAGACCATACATTTGGTGTCATATCTAAAAAGTCATCACCAAATCCAAGGTCATTTAGATTTTCTCCTAAGTTATCTTCTGGGAGTTTTATGGTTTTGAATTGTACATTTTGGTCTATTATCCATTTTGAGTTAATGTTTATGAAGGGTGTGAGGTCTGTGTTTAGATTCATTTTTCTTGCACATCGACGTACAATTCTTCCAGCACTATTTGATGAAAAGACTGTCGTTGCTCCATTTTATTGCCTTTGCTCCTTTGTCAAAGATCAGTTAACTGGATTTGTGTGGGTATATTTCTGATATCTCTATTCTGGTCCATTGATCTGTTTGTCTATTCTTTTGAGAATACTGCACTCTCTTGATTGCTATAGCTTTATAGTAAATCTTGAAGTCAGGTAGTATCAGTCCTCTGATTTTGTTCTTCTTTTTCAATGTTGTGTTGGCTATTCTGAGACTTTTGCCTCTCCATATAAACTTTAGAATCATTTTGTCAATATCCACAAAATTATGTGCTGGGATTTGTGTTGAATCTATAGATCAAGTTGAGAAGAACTGATATCTTGACAATATTGAGTCTTTCCATACATGAACATGAAATCTCTCTCCATATTTTAGTTCTTCCTTGATTTCTTTCATCAGAGTTTTATAGTTTTCCTCATATAAATCCTGTACATATCTTATTAGATCTATACCCAAGTACTTCATTTTTTGAGGTGCTAATGTAAATGGTATTGTGTTTTTAACTTCCCATTTTACTAGTTCACTGCTGGTTTATAGGAAAGAGATTGACTTTTATATATTATCCTTACACCCTGAAATCCTGCTAAAATAACTTAGTAATTTGAGGAGGTTTTTGATCAATTCTTTCATATTTTCTACATAGACAAACATGTCATCTACAAACAAAGACAGTTTTATTTCTTCCTTTTACATCTTCCTTCTACATTTTTTTCTTGTCTTATCACATTAGCTAGGAGTTCCAGTATGATGCTGAAAAGAAGTAATGAGGGGATACATCCTTGCCTTGTCCCTGATCTTAGTAAGAAAACTTTCAGTTTCTCACCATTAAATACGGTGTTAGCTGTTGGTTTTTCTACATGTTCTTTATCAAGTCAAGGAAGTTCCCCTCTATTCCTAGTTTGCTGAGAGTTTTTATTCATGAATGGAATTTTGTAAAATGCTTTTTCTGCATCTGTGGATATAATCACATGATTTTTCTTCTAATTTAGCTTGTGGATACGATGAATTGCATTAATTGACTTTCGAATGTTGCATGCTTGGAATAAATTCCATTTGGTGAAAATAATTTTTCATTTTTATTAACTAAAGGAAAAAAATCCCTTTTTTATCTTACATTTTTTACATTTTAAGTATGAGAAATGTGATTGAATATACTTTTCACTTTTGGAAAGTCATAGTTCAACACTTTGGGAAAGTGTGTTTGAAAGTCTGGTTTCAGTTTCAGTTTATTTTGCTAAAACTTGGTTTTCATAGCTTGATATGGCTAGCCAAGACATCAATAAAGACATATAGATTCAAAAGTAAGAAGCAGATTATGACTGCACTGAGTAATCACAATAATTTTTTTTGAGCCATATATCAATTGCACTAGTCGGAGTTTTCCAGAGAAACTACACACACACACACACACACACACACACACACACACATATCTCCTACAGATTATACATATACACACATTTATATATATTTATTACAAGAAATTGACTCATGTGATTATGGAGGCTGAGAAGTCCCATGATCTGCTGTCTGCAAGCTGGAGACCCAGGAAAGCCAGTTGTGTAATTCCAGTCTAAGTAGGGGAGCTGATGGTCCAAGAACAGAAGAGACTGATGTCCCAGCTCAACTGGATAGGCAGGAAGGGGTTGAATCTTCCCTTCCCATTTTTTGTTCTATTTAGGCTCTCAATGATTGGTTGATGCCCATCCACATTTGGGAAGGCAATCTACTTTACTGAGTCCACCAATTCAAATACTAATCTCATCCAGAAATACACTCAGACACACCCAGAAATAATGTTTAATATGGGCATTCTGTGGCCCAGTCAAGTTGACACATAAAATCAACCATCACATCAATTATGCAAAGATTTTTGTTGAAATTTGGCTAGTGAATTTCTGTGTTTTCACATCAAACTGTTTCAATAAAACACATAGAATATACAGAACTTCGAAGATAACTTCATTTGGAAGATACTGAAACTGGGTTGAAAATTTCACGTTTATGTTTTTAATAAATGTGCAGATATGAAAGTTTTATACATGTAGCTTTCTACAACAAAAATAACACAATAAAGGAAACTTCTAAACATCTATGCTCTCTTCATAGCATAGATATCTTTCAAAAAGTAGTTAATTTCTCACTCATTTAAAAAATATCAACTTTTTATTTCAAAGGGATAGATTATGTACTTTTACAAAAAGTTTCTGTTAAATACAAAAGTTAGGATCACTTGTCATCTCAGAATAGGTCAGCAAATTTGGAATCCTTATTAAACGTAAAAGAAAAATGCAAAAGTCGTCTTTAAGTTTCACTACTTTTAAAAGTGCTTTCCCACAAGATCTCTGTATGGCACAAGCGATTTTCACGATTATTGCCCATCCCGTCAGAAACTTTTATACAGATTCTGCTGTTTAAGATAATGCAATTCACACATCCAACTAACCAAGCGTTCAAACTGTAATCCCTCGCAACGCAGAGGCAGCAAGTCAACAAGCAAGGATGCCTTGGCCATCCCATTGCATTTTCTAGAAGTTTTCTTCTAATTGAGATCAAATTTGCATGACATAAAATTCACCATTTTAACCACAATTTCATGGGGTTTTTTTTAGCATATTCACAATGTTGCACAACCATCACCACTGTCTAATTTCAGAATTTTTTCATCACCCCAAAAAGAAATTTTGTACCTATTAGACAGTCACTCCCAGTCTACCTTCCCCCCAGCCCCTGGCAACCACCTATCTGCTTTCTGTCCCCATTGTATTGTAAAGTTTCCTCTTTTCTCTCAGAGAAAGGTGCCTACTGTGTGTCACATGAGATCTCTGGGAGTATCTCAATTCAACAAGCATAATAAATATCATCAAAGTCTATTTAATTTCTTACTTTTTAAAAATTAGAAATATTATAGCAATTCTAATGATTTCTTTCTGAAGTCTACAATAAGCTTTTACTGAGCACATTCTAGGGAATGTTTTAAGTGTTCAGTAAATTCGTTGGATAAATTTCCTTCCCCATTTTAAATCTCTCTCTCTCTCTCTTTCTCTCTCTCCTTGTCTTACACACACACTGACACATGCACACATTCCCCTTTAAGACTTTAGGTTAACTGTGTACACTTGTTACTGTAGAGAAGCCCTTTCTCCAAGCTCACATTCTTTCCCCTGCATCCCCATCACCGCAGGCATGCTTGGAGCACAGCACTCTGATGTAGAATGGGAGCTTCTACAGCCACTGGAAGCCTCCCTTAGGGCATCTCACAGTCCTTTTCCTCTGAGGTTTGTTTGGACCCTCCCCAGGGTACAGGTCTCCTCTATTCTCAGAAGCCACAAAATGTGGCCTCTTCTGAGTTTCCTTATCTCTGTCTCTTCTGGGGTAACTGCCTTCAGACATCCCCTATCTTTTCCTGTGGCCCCAGTGGCATGCCACATAATCGACATGAGCTCTCCTACTGCCAGCTTTCTCTTAGGTGAGGAAACCCAGAGTCTGGTTATCAGTTGGAAGCAGGAACAGTAAAAATATACAGGGAAAGGGAAGACATAAATTAATACCTCAAAAATTATTTCATCACATTAAGATGGAACCAGAGCGCTTTACCTGGGAGACCCATCCCTATTTAGGGATGTTATAGTAAGTATACTCTTTTATTTTTCAGACATGGAAATCAGTCCATTAGTCTTAGATTCTTCTGATTTTACCATTAAGCAATTACTCTATCCACTATGGAGGGGCCAGTGTTCACTTCTGACAGAGCTGCCAGTAAAGGACAAGGGCAGCTTTGAGTGTGAGCTTGCGATTGGGACTGGGGACATATAATGCTCAGGCTTGGTTAGAAAGTTGGTCAGAAAAAGAAGTCAAGCCTCACATATGTTAACACAGATTTGAATCTGAAAATCCACGTAGAGAGACATACATCCCATCATTCATACAAGATGACAGGGAGAAGAAATTTCTAGATTAATTTCCCCCAAATCTCCTCCTCAGGGACTTCTTGTGCAGTTCAAGCCAGCAGAGAGATTCAGTTTGCCATAAGGAAGACTTAAATCACTCTGTAGTCTGGAGTGAGCTCTTGTGCAGGCAATTCTGGAATAAGCTAGACACTTTCAGACTGTGCCTGAACTGTCTCTACTGAAAGCCCATTGAAGGTAGGCCTGGGTCTTGGCCAACATTGTCTTTCCCCATGCTTGCACAACTTGGCATATAGGAGTTGTGTAAATAATTTTAGCAGGGTTGGGCGTGGTGGCTCATGCCTATAATCACTGCACTTTGGGAGGCCTAGGTGAGAGGATGGCTTGAGGCAAGAGAGTTCAACACCAGCCTGGGCAATATAGAGAGATCCCATCTCTACAAAAAATAGAAAAATTAGCCATGCATGGTGGCACATACCTCTAGTCCCAGCTACTTGGGAAGCTGAGGTGGGAGGATCACTTGAGCACAGGAATCTGAGGTTGCAGTGAGCTATGATGACACCACTGCACTACAGCTTGGACAAGAGAATGAGACCTTGTCTCTGAAAAAATAAAATAGAAAAAAGTCTTAGCTGAGTGAATGAATAAATGAAGAAAATAATGAGTGAACATGTAAGAGTGAAACAGAGAGTAAAGGTGTGTTAAAAAACACAACAGTCAAGATCATCTCAATGCCTGTGGGGATACTATTCACCACCAACAGCCCTCCCTCAACAGGAACAGAAGAAAATTTAGTCTGGGGCTGGTGTCTGGCAGCACTGCGGCTACCCTGACCACGGGAAGAAAAAAAAGACATCTTCAGAGCAAGAAAAGAGTGTCCAGCCTCGTGGAGTCCCAGCTCTAAATCTCCACTTCTTCCACATCCTGACAATCTTGGCTGATTTATTCCCATTTGGTTTTATGATCTGAGGCTTCTTACATTGCTAATACATTACTCATTTTAGCTGTATAGACAGCGGGGTCAAGTAAGCGACCTATTGGAGCTCAGAAGTGACTGACGGTCATGTAGACCTGGCTTCACTCAGAGGGGTCACTTGATATCTTGCTCTCTTGAGTAAATTTATAACTTTGAAAATTCTAATTTCCACCTCACTCAACCCTCCCACCCCACCCTCCACCTCTCCGCCACCTCCCCCTCCCCCTGCCCTGGGGGCTGGGTAAATTATATTGCCTACTAATTGAGCACGCTGCTCCTACAGCTCAGTAATGAGTCAGAGGGATTTGGCTGTGTCTGCTCTTCTGGCTTACTCCTCTCATAAACATTCAGAGTGACAAACTTTTTCTTTGGCTTGAGGTCATAAAGAGAAAAAAAACTTTTAATTTTTTTTTCCAACTTAAGACTTCAGTGAAATATTTTCCACCATCCTCAGCAAGACATAATACTTCATGTCATGAATAAGTTAATGAGAAAAATATGGATCCCCCCCTAGTCTCTTGGGGACCTGCTAGGCATTTTGCCCCTCTGAGGACCAGTTACTCGCTAAGTCTTTTGGGCTCTCAGAGAAGTCTCTGGCTTGGGTCTGGTCCCAAGGTACCGGGGAATAGACTTTCTATTCAGCTGTCTGCTGTAGCTTTTACCTTGAACTTGGACACCCCTCTCCACTGAGCTACCCTTATAATTCCCTGTCAAGGGCGTGGACGGCCCATAGCAAGCATCGCCAAGTGTCAACTACCAATTACTTCAATACGGCCCTTTTCATATTTTATTTCATCTGTGGGTCAAAAATGTGCTTACCTAGAGAAGAGCGTCCAGACTCTTAGCTAGGCATTTAGCTGATTCTCTACCATCTGGCCACAACCTACCTTGGCAACCTCATTTTCCACAACCCCTTTCCAGCTCTAAGCAAACAGTACTACTGCTGTTGCCTTAACTCTCTTCCTGCTTAAAATGCTCTTCCTTTCAACCAATCTAAACCCTTTCTCTTTAGAGTGAGTTGGTGGGGGTAACATGCTAATCATTTGGTGCTTTTTTTACACTGATATTCTTTCCATATTTACTCAACGTTTTTTAGTGTGTGTGATGGAGGGAAAAACTAGGTCTTTATGAATAAAAGTAATATAAAGAAACAAATTGACTTTCTAATTCCTTTCCAAGGGCTGAACAGATTCAATGTCCTAAAAAGTCAACCAAAACGTTTCTGTCCTTTAGGTAGTTTTTGTTCTCTCTTTGTTTTTTTTCAAATAATTTCCCAAGTCACGCAATTTTTTGGAAGCATATTATAAAGCTTAAAATACAGCTTATTAAAACTATCACTCTTTTTTGGTAGATAATGCCCGCCAAACATTATTTGAGATAGGAAGTTCATTTGATTATGACTAGTCTTAGGTGGATAGTAAAGCCTGTGGTGGTTGTACTTCCATATTTGTGTCACAAAACATTCAATGGAAATAGATCAGCAAGGTACTGAAACATCATACTAAATATGATATGTATATATTAGAACCCTATTTTCTTAGGTAGGAGCAGAATCAATTTACGTTTCTGCCTGGGCAAACCTGAATTAAGGGGCGACATATCTGTAATTCACTCCAGGATTCTTCTATTCTTCTGGGTTCCTCATGGAGAATTTTGTCAGTGAAAATCCTTTGTGAGACTTTGGCTCTGCTAGATGCACCTTGTCCCAGATCTGCATACTCCTTGACACTCTCACCTTCATTATCTCCCTCACCTTTATGTTCCTAGACAAGATTGCAATATCTTCCCCAATTAGAACTTTACTACTCAAAGTGTGGACCATAGACTAGTGGCATTAGTGACAACTAGGAGCTTGTTAGAAATGAGAAATTTTGGGTCCCACCCCAGAACTCCTGAATAAGAGGTGATTTGTATGCACATTAAAGTTTAAAACTCTGGACTAGAACATACTATACATTTTGGTATTCTTTCTGGTCACTTCCCATGTGTGGTTTGTGGATTCTAAAGAGCAGTCATTATATCTTCTGATTCTTTACTTTTCCCACAACACTTGTCTGGGCACAAAAAAGGGTGTTAAGAACACTTTTGATGCAAGACTGGTCTATTTTTTAGTTGAATCCAGCCCTGGAATAAGAGAAAGAAGAGGAAATATTCCTTTCACAGCTCTCACTGTTGTTGAACCTTTACAAATTTAAGTTTGACTTTTTTTTCAGAAAGTAAAAGAGCTATTTTTCCTCCAAGGCCTTTGATTTCTATAACTCTGTAATTGAGCTCCAAAGGCTGTTTTTAATTTGACCTCAAGTGCAATTCATGAAGACAACTTTGACAATACTTGTTCCACTCTGGGCAAAAATACTTCCATTGGAAATCCAGAAAGTGACCTACTGAGTAAAATGTTTCTTAATTTACTGTAACAAGTGTATTTAGAAAAGCAAATAATCTATGACAGAATACAGAACTGTCCACTGTTATGAAATCCAATGAAGAAGAAAAAGTAAGCCAAGTCCTTCAAACTTTTTTTATAATAAAGCCAACAGCTCTCTACTTCCTTGGTGGATCTGTTTGCAGCATAGATCAAATGTAATCGTGTAAGGAACCTAATCTGTTATCTAGTATACCTTCAGAAATCTGAACTTTAAGGGCAAGATTTCAGTTTTAGTTGTATGAAGGCCTCATGGCCTCCTGGGATACTGGAATAAGGATTAAGAGAAAGAGGTAAGAAAGGTACATAAATTTCTCTTTGGATTATGTGTGGGCAGTTCGTAGTTGTTACTGGGAACTCACTTTGGAGAGGGACAGGCCTAAAAGGTGTGTGGCTTTCAGATATTTGTTCATCATCACAAAAATTTTCTCTGGACCTATCCCTAAAAACTTCCTTTGAGCTTCTTGATAGATGAGAGTTTCGTGGTGGAGTAATAAGGGTGATTTATAAAGACCTCAAAAGAGTTTTGGTTAAACTATCCATCCTGGCTAAAACTATGGTTATGTGAGAGGAAAATATTTCCCTTCTTTAAGAGTGAAACAAAATAGAGACCTACTCCTAAGAGTGGTACTGAACGTGGGTAGGTGAGCTGGAGCTTTGGAGTAAGAATTAAGGTAGCCAATGAGGAGGCCTATGAGCCATTCATGGAAGGGGGCTCTGTCCAGACATGGGTTCCTAATGATACTGAATGGGCTTATCATGGACTTCCAAGGCCCTGGTCACCCCAAACTTTAACTGCCAAGAGACTGATGAGGAATGATGAACCAAGGGTAATGAACATCCATTCATTCATGAGAACAAACATGCATTCATCAGTGAAAACAAGCATTCATTCAAGAGCTACCTACTATGTGTCAGGCATTGTGCTAGGTGCTAGGGGTAGAGAAAGGAATAAGACACCATTTTTTGCCTTTGAAAAACTCCCAGTCTAGTGGAGTTGTCCAGAAAACAGATATCTAAAGGCTGGCAGGACAAGTGCTGGTGTAGAAGCATATGGCACTCCAGGAATGAGCTTTAATATCTTGAGATGCCATTAGGGAAAGTTTTCTGGTTTCCTTTGCTCACCGCTCCATATAGCTATGCCTTTTGCCATGTGACTTTACTATTCTTCACATGGAGTGTATTTCTCCTCACTTTGAATTTAAACTTAACTATGTGACATGTTCTGCCCATGGGATGTTAGCAAATGTTACTCGAGCAGGGCCTTGAAACATGCTTGCATGGCTGGACTTACATTCTGTGCTTCAGATACCGCCATGAGAAGAACATGCCTCGACTAGCCACTGGTCCCAGGAAGAAGATGAGACACACTTGAAGCTCTCTTGAGCCAGCTGGACCTGCAGCTTGAAATGAAGCTTAGCGCTTCAGCTGACTGTTAGCCCTCCGCTCCCCTTCCCAGAAAAAGGGGTAAAGAAAGGGAGGAAGAGCAAAGAATGTGCAATTATTAAACACTCATTCTGTGCAAGGCACTGTCTCGGGGTCCTAAGCATGAGAAAAAGACACTAGATCAGAGTATGGCTGATTAATAACACTACTAGCTACAGCTACCACTATGTTTTCCCCATTTATTTATCTTTTGTATATATTCATAGAGTACAAGTACAATTCTGTTACATTGATATATTGCATTGTGGTGAAGTCAGGGCCTCAGTGCATGCATCACTGAAGCAACACACACCATTATGGAGTGCTTCTTGTGGGCCAGTCCCTGTGCCCCAAATTTGGCATTTTTCTCATTTAGTCCTCATGACAATCCTTCGGTAAAGACTATCATCATCCACATTTTATAGATGAGGGATCTGAAGCTCAGAGAATTTTGTGATGTGCCTGGGGTTACGAAGAAAAGAACATAAGAGCTAAGATTTGAACCTGACTCTCAGACTCCAAATCCTCAACTCTTAACTGCTTGGCTACAGAGAAATGAGAAAAAAGGCACAAGTTGGGACTTTGGCCAGGCCTAAAGGTGTCTGTTCGTCCCTGTCAGCTTTATCCCCACATGTCTGTGGCCTGGAATCAATGGAGGCTTGGCCTGAAGTGGAGACCCGCTCACCAATAATGAGCAGGATTGAATATAGCCTATTGTTCTATTAGTAGACATGCCAGGGGAGGTCATTATGTACCAGGCACTATTCTAAGCCTTCTACATGCATTAAAAGATGTCATCCTACCTGTTAACAACTACCCTGTGAGATAGATACAACTATTAAACTATTATTATACTCATTAGTGTTCTCACTTTGTCAGCTGGGGAGCCTCGATTAGCTCATTCATTCCACACATTGCCATTGAGCCCCTAATGTGTGGCTGGTCCAGTCTCCAGCACAGGGGAGTATGTAAGTAAGACAATGTGGCCTCTGCTCTCATGGAGCTTCTAGTCTAGAATAATTTCTGCCAGCCCTTTTCCCCAAGCCTAGCCCCATCTTTAGTGTCTGCTTAAATATACACCATTAACGCTACCACTTCAGTGCCTCATTGCCTCCCTGTCCTATGTTTGGACAGACCTAAATTTGCTCTAGTCATTTATATTTAGAGATTTGCTCTGACATACCCTTCCTGGAGAGGGGCACATTTGCTGGCCCCAGTGGGGTTTGCCCCCAATTCCCACTTCAGCCCATCTTAACTTATACTTTCCTCATGACCAGGAGTTCCCAGCATGTCCTGGGATTGGGCCCTCTGCAGAGATGGCAGAAGCACACATCACTTTACCGTACTTCCTTTGAAAGCAGTGTTCCTGGGTGGGACATTCTGGTAACTGATCACTTTGTACCTGTGTGGGAGGACAAGTTTCCTCCACTTTGGGTTAACCCACACTCACCATACCAATGGAAGTAAAGTATATTTCTGCCCTTAAGCCCACAGCAAAAGAAGTCTCTAGCCACCACCCAAATGCCATTTGGAGTGTGAGAAACATATGCATGGAAGTATTCTCAGAGGAATCATAATTTACTTGATGTGCTCTCTAGACCAAATTCCCTTAAACTAGCTGAATTGTGAGGCCTTTATCATGGTGGCCCTTTTGGAAATGGCAGCCTGCCTCTGATTCACTAGACTTCCCAGAATATTTGCGCCAGCATAGGCTTTCTCAGAGTTCTTAGGAGGCCTGAGCCACAAACTGCTGAATCAAGCTGTTTTCATGAGGAATAATTTAATATTCAAATAAGCAGTAATTAAAGAACAGCTCTTCCTCTGGCTCTTCACCCTGTTCTCCCTGACCTAACTTGCTGCTAGAGGCAAATCA
Source organism: Avahi laniger (assembly GCA_963575035.1). Taxonomy (NCBI): domain Eukaryota; kingdom Metazoa; phylum Chordata; class Mammalia; order Primates; family Indriidae; genus Avahi; species Avahi laniger. Next base: position 35,224 of record CAUYSK010030139.1, read on the forward strand.
TGAATCCTGCAATTGTGATACTGAGTGGCCGACTTCATTGCCAGCACAGTTAAGCCAAGCTGCAGAGAAGAAAGTACAATACGGCTCACTGGGTCTTAATACCTCATAAATCAAATAGATGTTTCCCATGGTCAAATGGTCATGCCACATTCTGGTTTACAGTTAGATTTACGAGTGTGTTCTCCACATGAGATACGTACTATGATGGACTCATTGGCACAGAACACAAAGAAACACAGAGCACTTAGGAACCAAAATATAAGGAGCCTGTTGACCCCAGCTAGGCTGTCTTTCCTGTCAAGATAGTTATTTTAATTCCCATTTGCGGACAACTCTGGTCACTAATGGCTTCTCAGTGTCCTAATGAAATCAAGGGAGGAAGAAGGCACCCAAGTTGTTGGAGCTACCTTCCATGTGATTTTCTTCTTGGAAAGTGGTTTTGGCTGGCTCCATAAAAGTTATTCTGGACTTCGTTGGATGGAGTGAGCCAATAAGGAGAACAGAGTCAGTGAGAAGAGAAAATAAGAACAGAGAATTGTGGCTTTTAAGCATGAGCTGAGAACCGCTGGTGTGGGAATCCTGTGGGCCAGTCTGTGTCTTCCTAACCTCCGGGAGAGTCGAATTCTTGCTTTACACATATTCTGTGGAGAGCACATGGGATGGCACCCCAGCCTACATGCCAGGCTGAGTCAGTTCTAATCCTCATCCTACTTAGAGTTGCAGGGATTTTGTGAAGCCAAAGATGTAAAAATGATTTGGAGGTAGGGGAAGTATAAAAGTAATTTGGAGAAAACAGATGCTTTTCTCTTTGAGCTTTGTGAACATACATTGAATGCAGTCACCACAAAGTTGGGGAACGTCTTTCAAAGAAGAAGAAAAAGGAACAGGTTTAGATGCATTCAGTGACATATTAGCATTTCCTCAGGCTTTTATAATCCTGTGTTTCTCATCCTGTATGTTTCCTTTTGCTTTGTTCTTTTAGCTTCACTAAAAAAAAAAAATAAATATAGAAAGTCTGGTTTACCCTAAGCTGGGAAGCAATTAATATTGCATTGTAGGATTGTGACAAATTCTGGACTTACGACAAGGCCACCATCATTCATATGGCTGTTCATTTTGCTAAAGGCTTTTGTAGAATGAGACATTCTAATTTAACCAATTTACTACTCCAGATTTACTACTTTATGGTCAGTTGGGTAACTGCCTGTGCAAAATTTTCACAGAGAGTAGGATTTGAACCACTTTGGATAGTATTCTAGGATATATCATGTATCAGGAGATCCATGATAGCACATGACCTAAAAAAATAACAATGACTCAAGAGCAGAGTGTTTAAACCTTGGGACAAAATATATACTCCTTCCCTCCCTTCTTTCCCTACCCTCCAACCACAACATTTTTATTAACTTAAAATGAGGCTAAAATAATTCTCAGACAGCCTTGAAGTAGATGAAAACCACAAAAAAATTATGTATCTTAGAAGGATGTGCCCAGGGGGAAGGGACAGTACTACCAACCAGGTCTTGGGGATGAGTCATAAGGAGATGGCACAATTGCCTGTGTCTTCAACTATTTTTAGCCCCAACTGATAGAGCTAACTAACTCCTTCTGCTCCCCTCTCACGCCCCCTGAGTCACTCTAGCATAAGAGGCCCCAGGCCACTGTCCCCAGCACTCTAGGACTGGCTGTGTTCAGGCTTCTCTCATGATCAAAGAAACTTTTCCTAAAATCTCTTTAAAAATAGGAAGTTCTTTTACTGGAATCTATCTTTGATGGGTGATTTATGTACCAGAAATAGACCCATGTGGCCCCAATGCCCTTATAGAAATGAATCACTTCAAACATTCTCTTGTTGTTTGCATGTGCAGGGCATACACAACAGGAAAAATCTGGAAGAGCCTATCTGTTTTTCTCAATCTCTAACTTCTGTGTGGCCACTGAAAGGACAAGGTCTAACCGGTTCGTAACTTTTACTGAGCCCACATGACCCCAACTGAGTTGAACATTTTCCAGAGACATACAATAGAAAGAACGATATGTTCATTTGGAAGATTAACAGCTCTGTTTATGCAGTGTTTCTGTGAGAAAGGAGTGTTTGCTCCACTGCATCACTGTAAATTACCATCACGTCACAGAAAATAAGCAAATGTTAATGTAGTAGGGGGCATATTTTTTCCTTGTTGTTACATAATCTAGAAAATGCAAAACACTGGAATATAGGGATGTTGTAGTCAAAGGAATTTTACAGAATCCCTTAGGGAGTTGTGTATACCCCCTGCAACAACAGGATGAAGAGTCTTTTATTAGAACCAGGGTCTGTGCTCACTGGGCTCCGCAGATGTTTGGCTGCCTTGCTGATCCATATCGCCTATGTTTACTCCTCCTAGACTGGAATGCTTCCATAAGCCAAGATGCGTCTGTAACTTTTCATTCCTTGGTGGTATTCTCTAAACCCTCACACATGCATTTTAACTGAGAAAGCAGAACTTAAGGAACATCCTTTTGCTGAACTGAAGTTAGCTTGCTTCCTTATTTGTTTATAATAGCCTCAAGTGAGTTACTTCTTCCATACTCCTCTCACTAGAAGATAACCTCCTTTGAGCTTCTTTTCCATTCTCTAAGGTCAGACTCTCCTGTCCTTGGTAGGGTAAGCCCAGTGTCAAATGCTGTTGGTTCTTTTCAGCTGGATGTGGCTAATCGGTCATTCCCTCAAAGGGCAGCTTCCGGAACCCATAGCCTTCTCTGGAGCCGCCATGCTCCTTAGAACAAGTGCAAGTTGGGAATTAAGACAGGATACCGTAGGCTCTTGACTTTCCTTCTTGGCTCAGCCATCGCATCCCAGGATCTTCCTGAGCAAATAATTTAAATGTTCTGTTCTTTACTTCCTTCACTACCATGAAATGATAACCACCATAGTTATTTGGGGAAGAACTCTTTTGCAATCCTGAAATCCATTTGAAGTGCAAAACCATATAAAGTCACCAAGACTTCAGTGACTTTATATTCAATCAATAGTCTTGGTCAAAATACCCCCAAGAAAAGAAAACAGGGATTGACCTATACCATTAGGGGAACTTGAACATCTTTTTCCCAGTTTGAGAAACAAAACTGTCATTGAGCCTAATCAGAATAGTCTCTTCTGCCAAGGTGTCCTGCTTTTGATGAAGAATGAGAGGAAAAGGAAAGGCTGTTGCAAATGACGAAGATAGATGGTCATTTCCATCTTCATTAGTGAAAACTCCTAAAAGCTACTTAGAAGATGCACAGATCTAAATGGAAAGTGCTGTTGTGCAGCTGCCATAGAATACAGTCTGGTGATTCCACAAAAAATTAAAAATAGGCCGGACGCGGTGGCTCATGCCTGTAATCCTAGCTCTCTGGGAGGCCGAGGCGGGCGGATTGTTTGAGCTCAGGAGTTCGAAACCAGCCTGAGCAAGAGCCAGACCCCATCTCTACTAAAATTAGAAAGAAATTAATTGGACAACTAAAAATATATAGAAAAAAAAAATTAGCCGGGCATGGTGGCGCATGCCTGTAGTCCTAGCTACTCGAGAGGCTGAGGCAGAAGGATTGCTTGAGCCCAGGAGTTTGAGGTTGCTGTGAGCTAGGCTGATGCCAGGGCACTCACTCTAGCCAGGGCAACAAAGCGAGACTCTGTCTCAAAAAAAAAAAAAATTAAAAATAGAATTACCTTATGATCTAGCAATTACACTTCTGAATAGATAACCAAAAGGATTGAAAGCAGAGTTCTAAAAAGATATTTGTATGCTCACATTCATAACAGGATTATTCACAATAGCCCAAATGTGGAAGCAGCCCAAGTATTCATCAATGGATGAATGGATAAACAGAATATGGTGTACACATACGATATTATTCAGCCTTTATAAGAAAGGAAATTTTAACATATCCTACAACATGGGTAAACCTTGAAGACATTATGCTAAGTGAAATAGGCCAGACACAAAATGAAAAATACTGTATGATTCCACCCATATGAGGTACCTAGAGTCATCAGAGTCATAGAGACAGAAAGTAGAATGATGGTTGCCCTAGGCTGGGAGAAGGGGGAAATGGAGAGTTGCTGTTTAATGCGTACAGAGTTTCATTTTTGCAAGATGAAAGGAATTCTGGAGATTGGTTTCACAACAAAGTGAATGTACTTAATGTCACCGAACTTATACACTTAAAAATAATTAAGATGATCAATTTTATGTTATATGTATCTCACAATAATTTTTTTAATTAAACAATTTTTTAAATAAAAAATAAGTGGGAAGTAATGGTACCAAGGGAGCTTTGGGATTTCCCCAGACTGCAGTGCACATTAAGCATATGTCCAGTATAGTCCAAGGCGTTGTTCTTTCACTGGTCTTAGAGAAATGTACTGAGAGTTAAAGGTAGTTCTTAGTGTCTCCAGGGAATTTGTACATCAGCTGTAGAAGGTGTTTTTGACAAGACAGGCAATCCAGCTTAATCTCCGCAATTCCTGTACATTCTTGGGTGCCATCCCATGTGTTAAGTCAGAGCTATCCTCTTCTAATAGAGAAGAAAAAAGGCAAGTCCTAACTCTAAGAGCTGAAGGGATCGACAGTTGACTCTGTTCACTTGCTTGCCAACTGTGTGAAGATTTCAGGACCTGCTGGAAGCCTCAACAGTGCTAGAAAGGGCAATTTTTTTTCACAGCTCTATGAGGAGAAGACACCCAAACAGATGGCTTCCTGCTCAGATGGTTGCTAAAGTGAGCTCCCGATTTTCCTTCTGAGAGGCTGAAATGAAAGTTACCATATTATGGAATTCCTTAAAGATTTTCTTTAAAAAGCAGCAATTAATATTTTTCAGTCTCTTTATGGACAATTTCCTTTTTGCCTCCTAAAGAGATTCAACTATGGGGTTGGCTGGAAGGTCCTCAGCATCTCCTCCAGAAAAGATTTAAAGGAATTCTACTAACTTCTCCTAATTAAAAAGAAAATCAAACCAAAGGATTCCAAATAGGGTGGACTCTGTCAGGTCTCCTGAGAAGGGAGTGGGAGTGAAGGTAGGCAGTTCTAATTTCTTCCATCACCACCATTCTGGACCCTGGGAGCAGATGACTGTGTAATAGTATGACCCAAGCGTCAAACAGAACCTTTCCTGTGCTTCCTCTAAACACAATCAAGGCAAACTGGACCTCTTGTAAAAGATTTATATAATTCTTAAAAAAGAAAAAAAGGAAATAAACACAGATAATAGTACAAGGTTCATAAAATAGTTTTTTGAACCTGATTTGGGCAGCATATTTCCAGAGCTTCTAGCTTATACTGCTTTTCATGTGCTGTGTAGAGATTTGTGTCCTCAAGCCCAAATTATCATACTCTTATCTGACCCTTTATTTCTGTGCTTCTGTTGCCATGTGGCTGGTGCCATCATGAAGCCCGCCACCAGGGGTTTGGCGAACCTATGAGATATCTTTGAGTGAACTTGACGAAGGTGCCTTCTCTGTGCAGATGCAGCCCTGGGGAGCAGAATGCAGCCCGGATTACAGCTTCTACTTACTCCCTCAGCCAGGCACTCTCATGTAGTGAACAACCTGCTCAACTGTATTTGGAGGTTCTGCCAATCACCCAGGGCTAAAGATTAAGATAACTTGTGCTTTGTATAACCAAGACTGCCTATACTAAGTTCCCTTTACCTGCCTAGCACCTTAGCTTTCAGGTCTGGCTTCTGGTCTAAAGAAATGCTCCTTCTCTAAGTAACTGCCATTAGAAATATCATTTTAGGATTCCACATCTTATAAAGACCTTCTTGGCAATCTACCAATAGGTCTTAATATAGTGATTATAGCATTTATACAATAACTATTATTTGGAGTCATAAATGGGTGTTCCTGCACTAAAAGAAGTTTTTAAACGCAAGTTTTAAGGTTACTGGATAAGAAATAGTTCAACTCAATTTGGATTTCTAAAGGGCAGGTCCCCTTCCAACAACCGGGTTCTTCAGCTAAACAGCATTTTCAGTGAGCCGGTGTGGAGTCTCCATTTTGATTGCCATCCAACTCTACAAAAGTTCAGAAATATGTTTTTTTGAGCAAAGCAGATAAGCTTTGTGTCTAGGATCAACATGCTGATTTTCAGCAAAACACATATCCTGCTGGGTCTTGCTGTACTCACTCTCCACACATTTTTAATAGACTATCTTACAAAAGTAAAGAGTTGTTTCCTTGTAGAAAAACTCATGCCCCTTGAAATGGCTGTACCCTGAGCACGTATGTGTTGGTAGGTATGTGGTGCTTGGGGTAATCTCTCTTTGCCCAGGCTCCCCTGAGGCTAAAAGGTATATCGAGTGACAAAAGAAGCCCATAATTTAAACTACTTCATCAACAACATAGACAAAGAGCTCTAAATTTGCAAATAGGCTGTGCTGTAAAATATTCTCCTGCAGAGGCAATGTTATGAGCTACTCAGGTTTCTAGATTAGTCTACATCCCTCCCCAAAAAGCCCAGCACCAATAATATACATTTTAATTGGAAATATGTTGGAATATTTTTGTAACAGAGAAAATGGCCTTAAAAAAGGGTAAAATGTTTCATGAGCTGTCTCTTTAAAACCCTCTTACCCTTTTTGAGAATTAAAACCTACATTCCTGCCCAAGGCCAGTAATTAGAGGGGCAGGTGATTGTCCTTTGTTCTTTGTACCACAGGAGATAGCTCAACAAAATTGTCCAGGCAGAGGTCATAAGATTGTCTTCTCAGGAGACGGGGTGAATCAGAACCATCAACTATAGGTAAGCAACAATCGCCTGAAACTCAACACCCCCTCCCTTTAAAAGCTCTGTATTTCTACTTATAGATAGGACGTTGATACTTTAAGACAAGAGTCTACCTACCTCCTCATTTGCTAGCAAATTAATCAACCTCCCTTTCCTTCTCCTCAAACCACTTGTCCTTCTTCTTCTGATATAGCCTCGGAGACAAGTGCCAAACTACTTTTCTCAGGGTGGTCTTCAATTCCTGGTCTCAAGTGATCCTCCTGCCTCAGCCTCCTGAGTAGCTGGGACTATGGGGTGAGCCATTGCTCCAAGCTCATGTTTTGTTTTTAACAATTAAGAATGCTGGAGTTTGGGGTAAATGCATGCTTAGAGGTATTTGAAAAGGTAAAGGGTGATTGGGGGTCTTTCAGGCTTATTTAAAAGGCTCTAGAGGTTAATTATAATGATTTTCTATTTAGATTTATTGCACCTTCTGTCTCTCATGTCCATGCATGATTGGTGTGAAGGGGGTATTTGGAGCTCACAAATAGGAGAGAGAGCAAAAGGAGGAGAGGGATGGGAAGAATAAACAGAGATTATGTGAAGTAACAGAAAGAAACAAAGCAATTAGAAACAAAGAAGAGGAGCAAAGTGGCCCAAGGTGGAATGAATTGAAATGTACACAATCTGAAAAGCAAGAAAGAAGGGGGTAGAGAAACACTCTTGGCCCTGGTGCCTGTTGCACCAGGCCCTGTCACTGCAGTTACTAACCAGAGCAGCCACAGTGGGTGGGCTGGCAAAGCGAAAGGTCACTGGTTGTTCATATGCACATGGCTTTCTTGAGTTAGGTGTTTATGGCTTTGGAAATCCATTTTTTTTCTGGTAATCAATTGACAGAAAATATAGAGAACAAAAATGTATCAGTACTAGTTAACATGTGTTAAACTCTGATTATGAGCCAAATGCTTAGCTAAGTGCTGAACACACATTGTTTCCTCCTTTCCTGCGGCTGCTCTGTGAGCTTGGTGCTATGATTCTCCCCACTTAGCAGAAGAGCAAATTAAGGCATAGAGAAAATACAGAGTTTGTCTCAAAGTTACGGAGCTGGTGAATGAAGGAATTGAGTTCAAACCAGGGAATCTCAGTCCAAAGCCATATTATACAGTCCTCATGGAAATGTTGGATGGCTAATAAATGCTTTGTGATCAAAGCGATAAAATAAATTAACACATTTAAAAACCACAATAGTGTTTTTGTGATTCCATCAACTGCTTAGCTGTGTTTCTTGGCGGAGGCAGCTCGAGGATGATAATTCAAGTTCCATCCTTCACTCTTTCTCTGCCTTCCTCCCTGCTTCAATCCATCAATAAGTATTTATTAACCCCCCTACTCTGTGTTAGGCACTGTGCTAAGCACAAGGGATAAACTGGGGAAGGGGATTCAGGCCCTGTTCTCAGGGAGCTCCCAGAGCAGTAAACAGGCTCTTAAAACATAGTGTTACCTGGGCAGGAACCCCAGAGTTGCAGGAAAGGAACCTCACCTAACTTTGTGGCTGGAGACAAAGAAAGACTTTTACACTGACCTGAAGGATTAGTAAGACTTAACTGGATGAAGATGGTTAAGGAAAAGTGTTTGTAGTAGAGGAGCCAGTGTGAGCAAAAACCCAGAGGATTTATGTGTCATTTTTCTTCTGAAACAGAAACTGGTCAGTTTGACAACATTCAGCAGAGTATCCCATTCAAGTGGAGCACTTGGGGTTGGAGGAGGAAAGGTTTACACTCAGTGGTGTGCTGGAACCAGCTTCACATTTCTTCCTAACTGTGTTCAGTGAGGTCAGTTTGAAATTGACTATGGTGGGAGTATTTATACCACGGAAATTGGCAGTTGCTACAGATCAGGTTTTTTTTTTTTTTCATTTCCTGGAGAGCTGGTTATTAAGCATTTACCAACACACACCAGTGGACACTGGTTCCAGAGACCACATTATTGCAAAAATATGTCCGTGATGTGGCTTTATGTCTGCTTCTTACCTAGGACTGAATATATTTTTTTCCTGATATTCTATATCACCCACGGGCAGCTGCTCTTGAGTTGAAAGTGGGATAGAGATCAGCAACAGGACACCCCTGCAATAGTTTCATCACCCAGGTCTCCTTTGACTGCGAATCTTACCACATTCGCACATGCTAACATCCTGTGAGTTTTCTCACATTCGCAGCTTTTAAAGTCAAACATATGTTAAAAAATAAACTGACACTGTTTTCCTTAGACATTAATGCTCGTTAGCACGTACCTAGGCTCCACATTTTCACACCTGTAATTTGATTTACATGAATAACTAAATCTTTGCTTATATCTACTTGAAGTTATCCAGAAGAAACTAACATTTCACTTTCAGAAGCAGATTCTTGTGGCATAGACATCAGCAACTTGCTCAAAATATTATCAGACATGAATAATACACTCAAAATCTACCTTGCCACAGTGATCCAGTTTCAATGGAAAAGGTCATGGACTGTGATCTTATAGGAAATAAGGAATAGAACAGGGCTGACCCAGAATTAGCATGTGACACTTTGTCATTTTCAGTCATCTGACCTCCCTTTTTTCCCCTCTCTTTATTGATCTGACACAGATTTATATGTGCAGAGCAGACTGGGCAAATTACCTTGTGCCCTGGGGATGGTGTCTCTCTGTGTCCCTGGAAGGAAAGACAGCAAAGATAGGTCAAGTCATATCCACATGGTAGGTGGAGCAGTTAGAACTGGACTGGCTCCATCTGAGAGATAGAGGAGAAAAATCAACCTAGCTCATGACATGCTGGGAAATTATTTATTTGTTACAATGAACACAAATTACCATCTTCAAATTTTATCCATATGATTTTTCAGAGAGAAGAAGAGCTTTTTATTCTGGAAGTCATAACAAATGTTTTGGAGAAGTGCATGAATTTCTAAAGCTTTTTTTTTTCTGTAGATTTAGATGTTAACAACTTTATGCACAGGCACTAAAACTATTTCTCAAAACTAATTGAAATGAAGCAAAGATTTTCCCTTCTAAGAGTCCATCAAGGAATGAAAAGATGAAACAGAGCGAGGTGGTTGGATTACTCAACTAACCTGGTGGGACAAGACTCCCTCAAATTGATTGTTTTTACTCCTAATTAACTTTTTTGTCTGTAGTCAACAAGCCACTACTAAAACTAATATAGAGTTGGTGTTAATATCAGTAAACAAAATAGTAGATTTTTTTAAAAAAAGAAAATGTTTAAAAGTCTACATAAATCAACTTTCTAAAAATGCCAATTAATTGATTCTCTCCCCGAACCCACACACTTTTGTCAATTTAGAAGGCAGTGTAAAGAAGTTGAAAAAGCATGAACTTAGGCTCAAACCCCAGACTCACTACTTTCTGATCATGAGGCATTGAGCATTTCACTGAACTACTCTATGCCTCAGTTTCCTTATCTGTAGAATTGAGATAGGATATCTATTGCATAGATTTGCTGCAAGGGAGCCTAAGGTACAGTATTTGATCTATAACAATATATATTACTATTGATTTAAGGTTTCTTTTTCATCCAGGTTGTGAGTTCTAATTTGTAGTATGGAATTTAAAAAAAGAAATCATGACTCAAGACTTTGTAGAAGTGATTATGGGATGACGGAGGTAGTGGAAATAGAGTTCTCTTACGAGATATTCAAGCCCATATTCTTTTGCCATGTTGTACATTGTGAGGATGTGGCCATGTTTCTAGAGACACATTTTTAAAAAACTTTCTATTCAAACTATTTTGTATTTTCCAATAGCACCTTTCTTCATTCTTCTTTCCTGTTTTCCTTCCCTCCTTCCTGCCTGCCTTTTTAGAGAGCAAGAAAGAATATATTAGAGGTATTATTCTCTCAATTACCCCAACATTTAACATTATCCTTTCAAATTCTCTATAATGCAATGCTGTGTGTCATGCATAAAAGTCATAGCAAAAAACAGCCTCCAGAAATTGAACTTGTCTTTTTTCCATTAACCACCTGTGGCTGGACCTGATTATATCATTGATCTCAACTGAGATTTATAATTTATACCTTCCTATTCTAGATTGGCTTGTGACTTGCAGAAGAGATTCTAGATGATTCACTATGTATTTGTAGAATCTTATTTCATGTGAAAGCCATTTTTAAATAAAATCACAAATGTTTTCATAACTGGAAACATTGTCAGTACAAAGTAGTTCTCCCAAATCTACTCTGTAACCCTCAGGGATCCAGTCCCTTCATATCTTCTTTCTCAAAATTAAATTTAAAATGACTTAAGAGCCAGGTTGGCAAGGGGCCCAGCATCCTCTGTTTGTGTCAACTGTCTCCAAGCCCCATCAGTTGCTTACAGTCTGTCCTTGTGGACACCTGAAGGCTGCTCCTTGTGTCAATCAGCCTGCTGCTGCATGGCTGCCATCCTTCCTAGACTCCTCAATGCCCCCTGAGAGCCCTGGTCCCCTCCAACTGCCTGCTGTTGCTGGCTCTGCCACAGTGAAATCTTGCTGGCCCCAGGCCCTTGTGACCCACTGGGAGAGCACGATTCCCCAGCTAGAGGAGGTGCAAGCATCCACCCCACACAGAACTACAAATACCACTCCTCTTCCCAGTCCTGGGGACTCTGTCTCAGAGATGGAGGCACATCCTCTTTACCCCTTGAAAAACAATGAAGTAGTCATTTTGCCCCTTCTAACACAGTATGCTTTTGATTGGAATGATACCAACTCAGCAAGGGGACTCTTGGCTTTATGTAGGTGAGAAGATATTATTAACAGTTACTGGCTGGGTGAGGTAGCTCGTGCTTATAGTCCTAGCATTTTGGGAGTCCAAGGCAGGAGGATTGCTTGAGGCCAGGAGTTTGAGACCATGCTGAGCAAGAGCAAGATCCCCCCTGTCTACAAATAATAGAAAAATTAACCAGGCATGGTGGCGCATGCCTATAGTCCCAGCTACTCAGGAGACTGAGGCAGGAGGATTGCTTGAGCCCAGGAGTTTGAGGTTTCAGTGAGCTCTGATGATGCCACAGCACTCTAGCCAGAGCAATGGAGCCAGATCCTGTCACAAAAACAAAACAAAACAAAACAAAAAAAAGTTATGCATGTAATTAATAAGAACTTTTAAAATCATTTTAAAATAAATACAGCTTGTTTGTTAGTTGACTTCTTTATTAGTCAAGGTCCTTAAGGAAACAGATGGCCTACTCAAGGGGTGATTGAAGGATCCATTGTATTATAGAATTGTGGACAGGGTTAAAGGAACCAAGAAGGTTGGCTATGTATCCCAGGCACTAATAAAAATAGGAGGCCATTACCACCTAAGGTTTAAATGGGCAAGGGAAAAGTGCTGTTACTGGAACCCAAAGAGAGCTATAACTGTGGGAGAGGGGTTATCTGTTGATAAAGGAAACTGGGGCTTGCAGAGAGGTAGGGTGGGAGTGGGATGCATTTCCTGACCTCTCTCTTTCAACCCTCTGATTTCCTGTCAATGCCACACATTGGCCTAATCTAACCAGAAACCAGACATCTGGTGAGCCCAGGTGATGCCGTACCAAAGAGGTCAACCTCAGGGCACAGAGAAGGAACGAGAAGGGAGAAACATGGATCTAGAAGAGTGAACCGAGAAAAGAGCCAGCAGAACATCTTTTAACACAATACTGAATGGATGAAAAGATTGAGTATTAAGGAAAATGAAGGATGGGTCCTGGTCAATAGAAAAGGTAAGAGAGGAAGGGATGAACAGAGGGACAAGGGATCCTTTTTTCCTGTCTGCTTCCCAGAGTGGAATCCTAGAAGTTGCTGCTAACTAAGTCCTCTTTTCATTATACATCTGTAAGAGGAGACCCTTCCTCAAATCACCTCACCTTCCAATCCAGAATTCGAAATGCAGACATCAATTACTGGCTGAGAAAACCTACCAAGCAGGACTTCAGACCACCTACATCTAGGCAATCAGTTCTCAAATGTAAAGATTATTGTCTCCCACTTTCTGTTTTGCTACTGGGGAAGGGAAGGAAGAGTGTTCAGTTATCTTCTGCCACATAACAACTTACTCCAAAACTTGGTATAAAACAATGATTTCTTATTTCTCATGTTTCCCTGGGTCGATGGGGCTCTACTGGGGCCACCTTATGCTCGTATCACATAGCCGAGATCTGCATTCAGCTGGTAGCTTGGTTGGGCTAGGAATGTCCAAACTGGCCTCATCCTCTAGGGTTTCTCTATGTGTGGCCTCTCAACACTCAGTAGCTAACCTAGGCTTCCTTATAGCATGGCAATGGGTTTCCAAGGAGTGTTCTAAGAGGACATGTCCCAGTGTGCAAGCATTTGTTAAGTCTCTGCTCACATCATACTAGCTAATGTCCCATTGGCCAAAGCAGGCACATGGCCAAACTCAAAATTATTGTGGGAGGGAGCTACATGAGGGCACAAATACAGGGAGATATAGTGCATCAGGGGCCACCAATGTGACAGTGTTAGGGCTCAGAAAACAATACCCCAAAATGAAGGCCTCAGAAGCAAAAGTTTTTCTCTGACCTTCTCCTACCCTCCTATCTTTCAGTCCCATTTCTCCCTAAGACTGGCCATAGAAACTAGAATCCCTCTTCCCCAAGACAGGTCATTTTCCCAAAAGCAGCCATAAAACCTAAAAATATTTTATGTAAAAAATTGGCCATAAAGAAATTATCTGACCTACCTTGTTTGACTGTAGATCATAAGACCCTCATTCCTTCCAGACAGGGTTCTGCCCCACACCCGGAAGGAAGGAATGTATGCTCAGAGAGGACAAGAACAATCTAGACAGACAGGTCTTGCTGGGTGTCCCCACTCAGTCTATTAGCATTAGATCAGACCCTTCTTGTCTAATCATATTTCTACACAGCTATCCATATTTTGTTGAATGTAAGCATAAAAATAGATAATTTCCCCTGCATGTTTTGGTCTTCATTCTGAATACTCCTGTGTAGGCACATTAAATAAATTGGTATGCCTTTTCTCCAATTAATCTACCTTTTGGGAGTCAATTTTTCAGACAATCTTCAGGGGGCCAAGGAGAACTCCCCGCTTTGCCCCTACAATAATCTGCCACCAAAAACGAGAGGATCTGATCTCTGAAGAGCAGGAAGGGTCATCACCAAAGTGAAATGTTACAGAAAGGAATCTAGAAACCAAAACTTGCTAAGATCATCCTGTTACCTTGGTTTTATGAAGGCAAATACATGTTATGCTCAGAAGTTTGTTGCTGTAAACTTGGGCAGTGCTGCTTCCATGCTTTAAAAAGGTTTTTTTTTTTTTTGACATGAAGTAATAATGCAATTCTTTATCCAAGAGAGTCATTATCACAGTGTCAGGGTAGCAGGCTTGCTCTTTAGGTTTGAGGAAAGGGAAAGAGGTGTGAGGGTGGGGAGGAGTGGCCAGAGGGAGTGGGAGAATGGAGCTCAAGGTCATTTTGCACTCAACTGAAGAATCAACACAAAACTAGTGCCTGGCCTTTCACCTCTTGCTCTGGACTTAGGAAAATGGAGCTTAATGGAAATCAGAGTTATGCTAAGTTTGACAAAATTGGAGGCATTTATTTAACAAGTAAGAAACAGTCTGCTCACAGTTTGTAACACTGAAGATCGTGAGTGGGGGTATCCCCAGAAAATAATCCCTTTTCATTTGTTATGTGAGGTCACTGAGCCCCCTCTCCTCCCAACCAGGCTAAGGTTAGTGGCTGTGGGTGTTCTCAGATTTCTCTCAGCCCTAAGGGGTTCCACGGTGTAGGTGTGGCATGTCAGTCTCCTATTGACTCTAACTACAAACCCAAAGGGGGACTTAGATGTACACATGGATAATCCATGTGTGAACTACTGTAAAAGCATTCTGTCTGTTTTGTGAAGAAGCGTGTACTTTGAAGTCCACTTGGGGGACTGTGGATCTCTCCCTAGTGGCCCCTTCTGTCTCAACATGTCCCAACATAGTCTAGGCTTTCTATTTGCCCTGGAATATAAGGTGCAGAGGAAAAAGTGTAAACACATAAGCCATAGCTATGAAGAATGCAGATTGCAAATCTTCAGATGAGTACCAGGTTTTAAGCATCCAAATAAAAGTTAAATCAAAATAATCCTCTTTGGATGCTGCCTGTGAGGCAATATATGAGTCACATAAGAAAATCAGTCTTTTTATTCATGCTTTCAAAAGCCAAGACTAAAAACAGCATTACCAAAACCTTGATCACTAATCTTATTTATCTGAATGACTCCTAACTCTTTTCATTCTTCAAATCTACCTACAAAGAAAAAAAGTGGCCATAACTTTGTGCTGGGGTGAAGTCAGGGGATTGAAAACAATGTGTCACAGACACTAAAGGCAATTCTGAAAAAGAATTTTAAAAAGTGATTTAAAAAATAGTTTGAGTAATGATGGTATTATTAGAATGGCTAGAGCCTTATAAGTTGCCTAGCTCAATAGGGACAACATACAGTTAAGTTCTAAGATCTAGTGTATTTCTCTAAATATTTTTTTCTTTACCTCAAGCTATGTTTTATTAATTGACTAAAAGATCTGTGTTAGCTGGCCTCTAAACTGCCCCACAACGGCTTCTGTTTCCTAGTATTTACACCCTTGAGTGGGGCTGGACTTAGCGACTTGCTTCTAAGAAATAGAATATAGCAAAGGTGATGGGGTATAACTTCTGAGATTAGGTTACCAAAAGACTGACTTCCTTTTTTGCTTGTGATATCTTATAAGCTTCCTTTCTCTTGAGTCCTTGCTCTTGGGGAAGCAAGTTGTCACACTGTAAGCTGCCCTCTGGACAGGTCCCAGCTAACAGCCAGTGATTACCAGAGACCTTCAATCCAATAACCCGTGAGCACCTGAATTCGGTCAACAACCAGGTGAGTGAGCTTGGAATCAGACTTTCTCCAGTAGAGCCTTCAGATGAAACCATAGCCCTGGCCAACACCTTGATTGTAGCCTTGAGAGATATGCCGAGTCAGAGGATCCACCTAAACTATGCCCAGATTTCTGAACCACAGAAAGTAGGAGATAATAAATGTTGGTTGTTGTTTTAAGCCACTAAGTTTTTTTTTAATCTTGAAATTTTATTTATTTTTAAGCATTATGGGTACATAATAGTTGTTTATCTTTATAGAGTACATGTGATCTTTTGATACAGGCATACAATGTGAATTAATCAAATCAGAGTAATTAGGGTATCCAACATCTCAGGTATTTATCATTTCTTTGTATTAGGTACATTCCAAGTCCACTCTTTTGGTTATTTTAAAGCACACCCTAACTTATTGTTGATTATGGTCACTTTGTTGTACTATTGAATATTGTTCATTCTATCTATCTATATTTTTGCACCCATTAACCATCCCCACTTTATCCCTCCTCCCTCATATCCTTCCCACTAAGTAGATAATTAATAAGACACACTAGTATAGTATGGCCAAGAAAATAAACATTTTGTTCTACTGTTTTCTGCCTTTGAAGGACATTATTCCAATGCATTTATATAAAATTTAAAATTATAAGATTTTTACATAGTTAAAATTCTAAAATGTGAATGAATAAACATCTAAAAGGAATTAACTAATCAGTGGGAACTATTCTTCCAGGACAGTTTTGGTAGAACTGAGTATGATGATCATCCACAAAATGCCCATTGTTAATTTCATAAAATATTAAAATTCATCTTTGGGACAAAGACTGATTTTGATTTCACATTACCCTTTTTAATCTCCATTTCCTTTCAAAAGGGAAAGTTGTTTTCAGCAACCGTATAACATTAAAAAAATCAATTTTCATCAACAGAACATATCAGAATGACTTCCAAAGAGGGTATTAATTAAAGCAATCACATAAACAGAATCACATCTCTGTACAAGTCTTATTTCATGCTTGAGCTCATTTCATATTCTTTGGAGACAGCATCTTTTTCAGGAGTAGCACTAAGCATGCGTCACTATTGAGAGATGACCAGGTTGGCCCACAGCCAGTAGCTTGTTGGTAGGAGCCTTCCTCCCCTTCTCTGGCTAGCAAGTTCATCCGACTGAAGCTGTCTAGTGAGGCAGCTGGATTAAGTCATAGCTGTGATTCAGCCTGGAAACAGCTCATGAAAGTTTCTCACATGTTTGGTAAATGACTGTCCATGGAAGGGAGGTATCACCATCTGAAGGAGGTGTATTTCTTGAGTTGAAACTTGGAAGAAAGATATAAGTTGATCTTCTTCTCTCCCACCCTTTCTTTCACTAAGAGCTCCTTAAATAAACTGAGTTGCTAATGACAGAGTGATTTCCCTTCGGGTCTTAGAGTTTGTCAAAAACACCCAATTTATAAACCTAAACCAAGTAAGTTTATATTATGGGTCTATGTGTTGGCAGATTACATGTAAAAAACTAAAAATTACAGGCGTGAATTCCCCTTGTACAGTCCACAGCTAGAGTTCGGATTGTGCCAACATTCTTAATCCACCCACAATTCTAAGGGTCAAAATGACAACAAGGAAGAGAATATCCCACAGGGGTCTGGTCATCTTGAGAGAGGTAGCTTGGTGATTTTCCTGGCTCAGACTTGGATGTGTATCTTTACAAAAGTAAGAATAGAGATCAGATTTCAAGAGGACTCAATAGATTTTCAGTGAGAGATGAAATTCCTGATTTCTGTTGACGTAAGTCTGGTGATTTGCATTTCTGGCAGTCAGCAACCCCGCCAGGCATTCTGAGCCTGTCACTGGGGAAACTTCCACAGTTTTTTTATTGAATCTCTTATATGAGAACTTTTGAGAAGAACTAAGAAATCTATTTTACTGGGGGACCTAAAGACTGTTGTGGAATCATTTGGGTTGCATCAGGGTAAATAAAATATCTCAAGACAGCTCTCTGCTATCTTGAATGTAGACAAATGTGGGCCCTTGACAAATGCCCATGTGATCCAGACCACTGATGCCAACTCAGTTTTGTCTTGGAGTGCCTGGCCAATGGCAGGGTGTCTCCTCTCAGACAAACAAACAGTAACTAGCTCCTTCTCGAAGAGCTGGAACTCTGCTTGGCCAGTAAAGTTCACTGATGATGTGTGAGGTTTACTGTCATATATGAGGCGAGAGGGGAGCATGCCAATCAGTGCTAGAGAGTTTAGAGATTATAGGTGGTTCACAATGGCCAATGGGATAGCAGATTGGATTGATGTTCCTAAGTCTTAATTCCCTTCTTGTAATAGAATTATACATCCACACCCTTTGCCATGTGACTTTGCAGTGCCTCTCAGAAGAGTAAGCAGATTATATGCCCCCTGACCTTGGTATACCCTTGACTTTGGTCTTAGCCATATAACTTGCTTCAGCCAAGATAATATATGTAGAAGTGAAAGCTTGTCAGTTCCCAGTTGAGGCCTTAAGAGGTATTGTGTATTTCTACTCACTTCTTTCTTTTGTATTTCTGCCATCAGCCATGAAAAGAACATGCCTGGGTAGTTGCTGGTCCCAAAATGAAGAAAAATGTGGAACAAACTTGAACCCAACTTGAAGCTTGGAGCTGAGGCCAACTGAGCCCACCTGAGCTACAGAAAATCTTTAGATCCTTGAGATAGGAACAAATGCTAATTATTATAAGTGATCAAGTTTTGGAGCTGTTTAGTATGCAGAATTATTTCAACAGAATCCTGACTAATATACCTAAGACCCTCCATCTTCTCATGTTCAGATAATAGAGTTTCCATTCTAGCTGAAAAGGACCCACATTTATCTACATTCATTATTTACCTCTATCCCCTCATGAGCACACCAAAGCTCTGGCAGTAAGGTGACAAATCCCTGAGGTACAAGTGTTAGGTGGCAGAGTCAGGGCCTGACCCCAGATCCCTAGATTCTCATGTCATGTTAAAACAAAATCCTTACTTAGAAAACACTTTTCCAATCAAGCAATCATGTGCTATATCTGTATAAACATTAGATATGCAGTGTAATAAAATCTAGCCAAGATGATCTATGGACAGATCAAGCAAAGGCACCGTAACAATTGTGTACTAGTTTTAGAAATTCCTCCCAGGACAATTTCTCATCAGCCTAGACACAATATGTATATTTTTAAACATGAAGTAGGTGTCTAGTTCCTGAATTCCAATGCTGGATGGGCGAGACAGGAAGAAAAACATTCTATTAGAGATTGAATGTTGATCTGGCCTATCCCATAGTCACCACTTATACAGCGTAAGTTATAAAAATAACTCTTAACTCTTTATTTCTGTTTCAATGCAAACTTTGACAGTAAGTGTTAAAGACTGTTATCTTACCATTTCTCTAAAGATCTTCTAGAGTAGGTAGAGTTCAATGGAATAAACACGGTCTTACCTGTAGGTGGCAGGTTGACCCAGATGATCTTTTGCAATTGTTTATTGCAGTGTAATTAAGAAAACATCTGGTACTGTCAGCTAATTTGATGTTTCTTCATTTGCATAAATACATGAGCAAAATTTCTAAAAGTATTTAAATATCATCTTTTTACCATAAAACTATCATCCTATAACTTTTTATTGCTTGACTTTTTTCTATAGAGTTTAAAAGGTTCAGGGAGAAAATTGTTCAAAGGACACTCACGTCATTATAAAGCTGGCTTAAGGTTCCCTTCACAAGGTGCTCGGTCAATGAGGGGCCTTGAAAGCTCAAGCTATAGTTCCCTGAAGGGGACATGAGGTGGAAGACCGAGTCCCATTTTCTTGGCTCCATGTCCTGAAGTTTCTGTCCACTTGCCCATGGAGAAGTCAATAAGTGCACCACGATGGTGGTAAATTACAAATTACAAAAATTTGATTAGTCCCTCCCTGCTGCTTCCCACCAGTATCCCCCAACCTGGAACTCAGTCCCCAAACTCCATGATGACCTTAGGAGTGGTTGCTCCCACCTTTTACTATATGTACTTACTGTCTTCTAGGTGTCTTTCAAAGGCTCCCCCCACAAAATCCAGACATTCTGTTATCACTTATCACTCAGAGTTCTAACAGAAAACAGCTGACACACACAAAACTTGCATGGTTGGCATAGGGAAATCACAAGGGATAGTGCAGCAATCTGTAACTCATAGCAACCAAGTTGTTACCACTCCTAGATCTGAAGGATTGAGGGGAGAGAATGGTTACTGGAATAGGGAAGGGGTTAGTACATCTTGGAGTTACCATACAGTCAGCCACTTGGAAAAGGTGGTTGAGGGATGCCTCCAGCCCAAGATAAAACTGCAAGAAGGGAGCCAGAGGCATAAATACACAACTCTCACTCTCCTCTGTCTCTCTGATCTTCTGCAGATGCTCTGCATGGGTCAAACACAACTGGAAAAGAGAGGGCATGGGAGCCTTGATGATGTAGTCCAGACCTGTGGTGTCCTGGCAGAAAGCAGGGAAGAGAAAGGCAGAGAATGGAACTGAGAGGATAAAGTGAAAATATCTGAATAGTGCATTTATAGAAGCATCCTGATTTTCCACAGATCCTTGGAGAAATCTGGGTGTATAAAATGCTTCTAAACCACTCAAATATAATTCATACCTGGAAGTAAGACTTTTCATTCTTCAATGACTGACATTAGTGTAAATCATGTGGATAATTCTTTAGCTCTTTTGAATATATTTGTTTGAAAATCTCCCCACTTTCCCCTAGATAGTTTACAGTTGGGGGTAGGTGAAGATTATGTGGCTTAAGGTGTGAAGCATGGCAGTCCCTGCCAGGACAAATCCCAGGAAACCATGTTGATCTCTTAGATGTGCTAAGATTTTCATTGACACTGCTGAGGATACATGTTTTGTGTTGTTGAACCTTGTAATAACCATGCAAAATTTGTGTAAGTCTTTTTAACTTTAGATTTTACTTTTGTACCTAGAAGTCAATATTCCCTCTAGATAACAGCACAAAAACACATTTAGATATCTCATCTATTGCTTTCAATGAAGGTTTAATAAATGTGGAGGAAGAAATCCTTAAGTGTCCTTCAGAAACGTGAGGGAAACAGAGCTTTCACTCTTTTCTGGGATAAAGTCGAGTAAGGGAGACATTTAACTCTGTTCCATTCACCTTCTCAATTATAGTAGTACAACAATATCCCTGAATGACCCCCTAGAAAACCTAAGAAGTAATGGGCAAACACTGCCAAGTTCACCATCTACGGTGATAAATATGCCACAAGGGGATTGTCCTTTTTCTCCCTCCTGCAGAAGTTCAGGATTGTTAGGCAGTGACATCAGTGGATGGAATCAAATATTATATTCAGAATTGAAGTTGAGGTAGGATTAAACTGGATGAAGATAAAAATGTGAAAATGTCACACTCTGTACATACAAATGGTCCTAAGTTACTCTCTGTAGGGGTAATATCCAGAGACGTTGTCAGGTGTCAACTAGGAAAAATGGTTTAGTGTTGTGGGACATTCAAATTCAAATCTTCATGACAAACAGGTAGTGTATTGATCGTCATTTGTTATTTAAGCATATATTTAATACCTTTGGCTCCAATATTGTTCTATCTAACAAAGGGAAATGCCAAAGAAGGAGACTCCACAGTTGCTCTAAGGAGACAAGGGAGATGGTAGTGGTGAGGAGATACAATCTTAAAATAGACAGACCAAGAACAGAAATGTATGTGGGAGGTATAGCCATTCCTGCTTCAGAAATGCAGTCAATGTGAGTGAACTAGGCCAAGAAAAGGTATTGGGAACAGTAAATATGGATGAACATGAGGTACATGGATGGCAAGTGGTGGTACGAAAATGTGTGCGTGTGTCTTTGTATGCATTGTATAAAGAATAGGAACTAATAGAGGGTCCTGAGAGCCACTCCATTTCCCCTTCTTCTTCATTATTTCCTTACAGTTCTTTCAAATAGGCAGTTTTAGTCCCACCCTCTCCATGCAAAAGGAAATTGAGTAGAACAGGAAGATCAAGGGATTGTTTATTTTTTTTAAAAAAAAGTTCCGGATGGCCATATTCTTTCCTTCCTGCAAGCCAAGGGAACATTTCTCAACATTCACCCCTATGCCAACCACAAAGTTCTAAGTCAAATTTTCCTCTGAATCAATTTTTAAAGAAGAGCATATCCAAATGTTACTTAGAGAGCACCACCAAGGTGCCAGCCTGGGGGGTGGCCAGTTCACAGACCTTCATGTCTTCTCATGTCCTTTAATACCTTGTGAGTGGTCTTGAAGCAAGTATGAAAACAGGTTTTTCAATTTGAAAAATAGATGCAAATGACAATAGCTTGGAAGCTGAAAATGGATGACTAATATATACGTGTATTACTTTAATAGATATAACATTTTAAATAAAAATTAACACTTAAAAAAGATTGCTGCTTTTTATATATCATATTGATTAATTCTGGTTCTTTCCTTTAATCTGAGATAGTCAGTCCAAGGATCTGAAACTCTGGGATTCTTCAGCAAATAAATAATCCAGGGTGGTATAACTAGAACCACGTGTAGAGTCTTTTACTACACATGGGGATCTTTCTGTTTAATGATCACCATCCACTGAAAGCAGAACTCTCAAGATCACACAGCATCTTTACTGGTGACAGGGGAGGAAAAGTACTCATTTTCCCAGAGTATTGTTACACACAGAATTTGGGGAGAAACAAAATGGTGAGTATGTATTTGCATATTATTTGTAATATTTGTAATACTACAGTCCACTTTCAGTTGTGAATGGACATTTTTAGATGATATCTTAGTCCATCTGGGCTGTTATAACAAAGCATCCTAGACTGTGTGGCTTAGACAACAGACATTTATGTCTCACAGTTCTGGAGGCTGGGGAGTCCAAGATCAGTGTGTTGGCTGATTTGGTTCCTGGTGAGGGCCTTCTTTCAGTTGCAGACAACCATCTTCTCATTGTTTTCTCCCCTGGTGGAAAGAGGGTGAGAGAGCTCTGGGCGGGGAGGCCCTCTTTTATAAGGGCACTAATCCCATTCATGAGGGCTTCACCCTCATGACTCAGTGACTTCCCAAAGGCCCTACCTCCTGATACCATCACTTTGGGGATTAGGGCTTCAACATATGAATGGAGGGCACAAATACTTAATTAATGGGGAATTAAAAGAAAGAAATGCAAACTAAATTGCTCTGCTTAACATTACCTTGTGTATTACAAAAAAAAAATCCATAGAAATTTGATGGCTTTAACTGATTAAGCTTTCTCAAATTATTGGGATAGAGTTTCTAAAGTTAAGACAACAAATGAATGCCTTGAGCTGATCCAAAACTGGCATGTGGACAAGGTTAGAGGTAGGTATGCATTCATAAACATATAATCAGATAATAAGTAGATAATGTGTTTCCTTCATTCAAGGAGCACATTCCTAGGAGGAACTAGAGCACTACATCCCATACGTACCCCAGAGACACAGCTGTGATAGTTAATATTGAGCTGGGAAGAAATGCTTTTGGTGAGGAGTCAGCACCCAGCAATTTGCCCGTCTCAGGCTAAGGCTAGAGACCACAATCATTTGAACATATGCCTTGGTTGTTTCCTTGTCCACAAGAATCATGGGCAATAAGATGGCTGAGTGGTATGCAAGTGAGATTTCAAACATGGACATTCTTCTGAACTTTAGCTTTAGAAAGATTGGTCCTGCCTTCTGTCCATTCTAGAAAAATGAGTCCTTGATAATTACTTGATAGGATTCAGCAAAGCAGCCAGAAGCTTTGACAGGGAGGGAGAAGATGAGTACATTCGTAATAAAAATCACATAATAATAATATTTAAATAGTTTATAGACTATTTTAGTGTTTCCATTTCTACCTTATTGTTTTGAAATGACTGTTTAGCCCAGGAATTTCTCAGCATGAGACCCCTTAAAGGATTTTCTCTTACAGGCTTAAAGCTCTTGGCAGATGGACTTTTGAAAATTTGCTTCTGGGGGTAATCAATAGATGTGCTTCAGGTACTATTCATGTGAAGGTCCAGAAAACTGGCTCAGGCTATAGTACCAGCCCTGAGACTTTCATATCCTACAACTCCATGTTATTATTGTGGGCCTTCAGAAAAGTAAAGACAATTTGAGCTGCAGCTTATCGGAAGGTGGCCTTTCTGTCGGCAGGTCCCCTGCCTGCCAATCTCATGAACTTGGGTCCTGGGCTGTACAGAACCAGCCTCCGCCCACTAACTCCTCTGGGAATTTTGGAATTATTTGTAACTAAGTAACTTGCTTTTCTTGGATAAGGAATCAACTAATTGCTTATTTTCCTTGGTGCTTTGCAAATCTTATTAATGTTGACTCAGGTAGAATATTATGAAGTTATTTATGCTGTGGGTGATAATTACTTGCAAATACATTTGCAGTTAGAGTGAAGCTTCAACAAGTTTATACAATTCAATTAGCCAGCCCCGAGTAATGATTTCTCCCCCTTCTTTTAAAAAATGTTATTAATTGTTCTTAGTTTACTGTTAATGAAGATGGTTTCTTGAGTCTTACCTCTTCGGCTCATTACACAGATCATCAATGTGGAAAACAGAGACAATGGTAATTTATTTTTCTTTCTGAAATATAAATCTGTGATGGCTTGAATCTTGCCTTTGCAATGATTTATGTGTAGAATATATTGAGTAGCACCAGGTTTTGTTGTGAGGTAATTAAGAATAATAGTCATTATCTCACCGAGCTTAATAGCCACTAGCTGCTTTCTTTAGATACTTTCAGTGAAATTAAAAAATCTGATGATTCTTTATTTAAAAAACTAAAATTTCTAGAAGGACAAAATTGTCCACAATTTTCAAATGAATTTATTAGTAGTTTTTTGCCAGTACATGCTAACTACTATTGAACATACTGCAAATTACCTTTAGAAAAGATGTAAACTTTATCTTTTAAAATGTTAGTACTAAGTAACTAACATTTTTGGGAGGTAATAGCAAATTATATTTCCTCACCCCAAGATTTTGGTTTGTATCTCAAAATATTTTTAAATTTAGCTTTACCATCAGTCACAGTTTTCGGAGGAAACTATCTCTGTGGTAAAATAACTTTCAACACACATTTTTTCTGTACAATACTAGCCATTGATATTGATTTTCATTTAACTTTTTTGTTTTCTAACAAAGAGCTTGAAATAGTATTTCCTTGGGAAAATTACTTGGAAATGTGTGTGAACAATCAAACCTGTGGTATTTTTAAATTTTGTAAAACCTAAATTCACATGCATTAGACAGAAACCTTAAGGTATTTATGGTTAATGTTACGCCAGATTTCCTTAGTGTAAAACAAAAATGTAACTGGAATAAAAAATACAGTGTGTGTATATGTGTGTAGGGGGAGTTAAGGAAGCAATTTTGGTGGTGAAGGAGCTCATGAAATTTCACCCCAAAATATGACTGTTACAGCAAGTATTATAACAGGTGGTCCCCAGGACAATCCGAGCAGCACACGGAGACTCGGAGAATCAAGGTTTATTTGCCGGCGGGCTCAGAGGGGTCTCACCGCCAAATTCTGAGCCCCGTCTACCTGATTTTTCCCACTTTTAGTAGATTGGGGTGGTCCAATGGGGTGGGGTCTCAGGTGGCTAATGTGCCAGGTAATAGGTTAGTATTATGTTGATGAGAGTCTTTCAAGGGGTAGGGGGTCTCAGATGTCTGATGAGCCAGGTAATAGATGGAGGTCTTCCTTATCATGACTCCTTGGTATAAAGAGTATTTTTAATTAAAGGCCCTTAGAAATCAACAGACCCTTGGAAGGGGCTTTCCCTCTATCTGCATAACCAGATGGACCCATCAAAAAAATAATGGACTTCCCTTCCCCTCTCTGTTATTTCAATATATTGCAGGGAAAAGATCAAGAATGCAATCAGACCTGGCCCAAATCATTTTAAACATAATACCTGTCTCTCAGGTTAATTTACAAGTCAATCTGTTTCCCCATCCATTCATCCTCCCTAGCAACAATTTATTGCCCCTAAACAGAATTACCTATACTCCTCATCTCCCCCTCCTCTCTAGAAGGAAGGTAGAAAAATATCTGTATCCCACTGGGATATTGAGTAATCACTCTGTGATTCTCCCTGTGCACATGCTAAATAAACCTTCATTTTATTAATTTGTCTTAATTGTGAGCTGATCTTTCAGCAAACTTTCAGTGGAAAGTGGAAGTTTCCCCTCACCCCCACACTGGGAAGGAAAAAGACCTCACAGCTGTTAGCACTCTTCTTGGCCATGGCAAACCATGTATTCCCCAAAGATGGCCAGAATAGTATCTCCCATCTTACACACTCTTCTACAATGTAGTTTTGACATTCATCGCATGACAAGGTGGGGACCATGTCCCCTCCCTTTGAAACTGGGCGTGCTTTTGGCAGTATTCAACCAATAAAGTACAGCAGATGTAACACTATGAGACTTCTGAGGCTAGGTCATAAAAAACCACTCAACTTCTGCTTTACTGACTGCAACCCTAATGTTTGGGATTCTGAGTCTCCCTGTAAGCTGTTTAGTCATGGGGACCCTAAAGTCTCCATGCTTTTAGGAAGCCCAAGTTAACTCACATGGAGGGACTGCGTGGAGAGGCCCTGAGACTTCATGAAGGGAGAGAGATGCCAGCCAGGTCCCAGTTGCTACAGCCCCTCACTATCCCAGCTCTAGTTACTGCACCAGTTTCATGCCAGAACCACTAAGCAGAGACCTTCCCAAACTCCTGACTTACAGAAACTAGGAAAGATAATACAATGATTGCTGCTATTTTAAGCCAGAGTTTTGGGGTGGTCTGCTCTTCACCAATAGTAACTTGCACACTGGCGTACTAGGTCAGGATGAGGCACCTGAATGGAGTGGGGATAGAGGTAGGAGTGAGAGAGGTTCACCTTTGTGCCTTCCCTATTTTCTCCATATTTCCTCAGGGCTCTTCTGCCTCCACATCTGGTTACCAGGTGGTCTGCTCCTGTATTCCTCAATTCTGGCCTCCTTAACTGATAAAGGCTCTGTTCTACACTGGCTGGGAGCCTCTTCTCTCGGGTATAAAACCAAAGTGACAATATCTCATGGTTATCTCATGGTAATCCTCCATGAGGCCTCAGGTTGCAAACTAGCTAAGAGAATCAGTTGAAGAATTCACGCTTTATCAAGCAGCAGGGGCAATCATACACAACTTCCTTGAGAAAGGAGCAGCCCCTGCCCTCAAGAGGCTCATAGATCAAGTAAGAAAAACAGATATTAAATCAATAGTTGCCTTGAGGGGACATACTAGTTGGGGGTATGTACAAATTACTATGGGAACACAGAGAAGTTGGGTACAAGGAGGCTTGACTGTATTCTGTCCTGGACTGGACAGGTTGCCACAATTCTCTCTACTCCTCCTCAGGCCACTAATTAAATTGCTTGTTCCTAAATATGGAAAACCTCTTTAAAATCTCCAATAAATTTCAGAAATCTTATATAGCAACTATATCTTATTCTCAAGCAATTTGAGGCAAATGATGATCAAATATATATTTAGTGCTACAAATAGTCGTTCCTCAGCTGAGATCAAGTCATTTCTGAAGTCTTTTTTTAATATTTCCTTTCTCCCCACAGGGCATTCCTATTTCCTTATGCAGGCAACGATAAATGGTTGTTGAACTGAATTAAAGTGAGGTGTGACTAGTGCATTTATAGAGTTTCATGATCCCTTAACCATAAAAGACAAGAATATGATTATGAAAATAAGGTTAGAGCTCTCACAACTTAGTTCATATGAGAAGCAAAGGCAGCATATGTGATTGAGGATGGTAGGGAGAATGGAAGAAAATGTGTTTCGAAAATTGAAATATATTCCAAGTTTTTGGGCTAAGAAAGTTAAATACAAATCAGGCCTTTTCGTGCTAAACTTTGTTTGCACTGGGTGAAGTGCAACTTCCTGTTTTGAAGATTAAGTTTTAGGAGATTCATAAGGTCCCTTGGGGACACACTCATCTCCTACTAACATAACATTTGAACCATTTTAAATGTAAATTAGGGAAAATATGGATTGGATTTCATTTGCAGCACAACTTAAATAAAAGAAAGAAAAAAATAGATTTGGAAGTTATTGCAACCATTTGAGAGCTCCGGATCCTGGTCAATTTCCATTCTCCTCTACCAGCAGGAGGCCGGCCAGACTGGGCAGCTGAGCCTTCATTCCTTTGTCAAGACAATGGGCATCAGTTTGGCTTCCTAACATCACTATAAACAAACACCAAGTGATGGCTCCTCTCCCTTAATTCAGACTCAGTGAGGAGAAGGCTTCTATGAAATAGTGAAAGAGTTTAAGAACAGAATGCTCAGAAAGAATGACAATTCTATTTCTTTTGAGTATAATTAAGAAATGACACATCTAACAAACAGTTTTCTTGTGCAGTGTTCTCACAGTTGAGTGTGCATCAGAATCCCCTGGAGGGCTTATTAAAACATAGACAGCTGAGCCCCACCCCCAGAGTGTTTGATTCTGTAGATCTGAATTGGGCCTGAGAATTAGCATTTCTATTAATAAAAAGTTCCCAGTTGATACAGCCGCTGGTCTTAGGAACACACTGAGAACCACCGTCCTGGTGGGCAGACCCACTCTTGGGCCTTCTTTCAGGGGTAGGAAAGCTGCGTACTTTGTATTCATGTATTCACTGATTGATTCAAAAAGCTGAGCACATAGCTACTCTATACCCACTTAATGGGTTGGATGTGATTGGTTTACAACGAATGTGCCAAGGTTTCTAAAACAATTATTTTGGCTTACTCAGGATGAAAATGCTTTTATCCATTCTTGTTTACACTATAGTATTTTCCTTAGCACATTCTTTCTGCAGAGAAAGTGCAGAGGTAAATGTCAGCTAGACTTAGATTAAATCATTTATGCATTAATGGACTCCAAATCAATCAGACCTTACTGAATTTAATGCAGCAGTTTTGTATGTTTGAATTTAATTATCTGATGTGGGAGCACTTTGCTAATGCTGAATTGTACTAGTTAAATAATTTTCTCATCAATTCTTATTTACATTCTTAGATGTTCTGTACTAAAATGCAACTGAGGGTCAGTTATTCAAGAGATTCAC
The DNA here is from genome assembly GCA_963575035.1 of Avahi laniger. NCBI lineage: Eukaryota > Metazoa > Chordata > Mammalia > Primates > Indriidae > Avahi > Avahi laniger. The sequence continues at coordinate 63,989 of CAUYSK010030139.1, forward strand.
TTCAAACTAAAAAAAGGCAATTTTGGACTCCCTACTCTAACAAAAGTATACTTCTGTGAATACGGAGAGATCATGCCAATTCTCATTAAATACTGCCTCCATTGAATAACATGAAATTATAGGGATGGGAAGATTCTTCCTCCTCAGATCTGTACATCTCCAATCAATTTGATATTCTGGAAGGGAGATCTCATATCCATCCATTTTTTTCATGTGTTCAGTCCACAAACATAAGCCTGTAGGACAATTGGCTGCCCTCTCCTCGTGAAAAATATATCGAATTTAATACTGGTGCTTTAAGAAGGTTTCAGCAATTGGGTTTTATGTAAAATGGAAAATGTGGCAAGGCAGCAGGAAGTAGTAAAAGGAGCATGGAATACAGAGTCAAAAAGTATAAGTTTGAATTGTACCTCTGCAACTAACTTTCTTTACTGTCCCTCTGTCTTTTCACTTCATCATCTTTAAAAGTAGAAAAATGAAAAATAGCAATCATAGGGGGTTATTGTGAAGTTTGGAAAAAGATTTAAGCAAAAACTACAGTAAATTATAAAAGTGCTATTACAAATTGTAATTATTTATAGGATTAAGTTCCATTAGCTCTGTTGGAATGAACACAATGTCATTTGAAGATGATGCTTCTATTATTTTTGATTGATGTTTCTGGACTGTACCTAGTTATCTACTTTATTCAGATAGGTCCCCTTGGTTTCATTTTCAATGGCTACCATTTGACCATGAAACAAGGTAAATCCCATGTGGCCTATACCCAGAAAGAACCCTTTCACACTAACTTCATTAGTGCCATGCTTTATGGGATACATCATCCCAGGTTATATCCAAATGGACCTCAGAGAAGACAACAAGTTACATCTGTTGTCATAATTTATACTAAAAGGAAAGTTGATGTTATCTATTGACTGGGACTTCCATCCATATGTATTAGTCTGCTCAGGATGCCATAACAAAGTACCACAGATTAAGTGGCTTAAATAACAGAAATTTATTTTCCCATAGTTCTGGAGACTGGAAGTCCAAGATCAAGGTATTGACAGAGTTGGTTTCTTCCAAGGTCTCTCTCCTTGGCTTAAAGATGGCCACCTGTGTCCTCACATGGCCATCCCTCTGTACATGTCTATGTTCAAGTCTTCTCTTCTTACAAGGACATCTGTCATATTGGATTAAGTCCCACCCTAATGACTTTTTTTAACTTAATCACGTCTTTAAAGAACATATCTCCAAGTACAGTCACTTTCTGAAGTACTGGGGGTTAGAACTTCAACATATGAATTTGAGGGGAACACAATTCAGCCCATGACACGATATATAAACCCATTACTTCTTGTTTATCTTAATGGGATAGACATCAAAATATCCTTATGAAAATCTTTTTTGCTCTTAAATAAACATAGCATTTTCCATGTGTTCTGGAAGTGATTTTGACCACCAGAGGGCTCCTGTATTTATGCAATGAAAAATAATTAGAATGACATGTTCAAAATTAAATATAAAGTTGATAATGAAAGTTAAATACTTGATATCTGTGTATCCTCAATGAATCAATCCATAAGCATCTATTAATTAACCTGATGATGATGATGATAGCTGCATTTATTGAGTAGCAACCATTCTCAACCCTTCCATTACATTCAATGTTTTTATCATTTCAATATTATTAATACAAATGAAGTATCTAAGATGTGGAGAGGTTAAATAACCACACATAGCTAGCAAGAGGCTAGGTGGAAATATGTATCACTAACATCATTATTAGCACTAATTTCATCATATAGCCTTTGGAAGACAGTTCCTAATTAGCTCTGAGAGGTTTGTGACCCTCCTGAAATATTATACACAATATGCAAGTATAAGTACAGTGCAGAGACAAGATATTCTAATTTTTTGTTTTGTTAAGAAGCTCAGTTGTGCTATGAAGTCTAGGAAATGTTGATAACATGGCAGAGTCAAGGCGTTTCTAATCTACCTTCCATTCTTTTTGCTTTCATTACTTGACTCATTATTCCTGCAGTCCCCCCCTTTAAAAGGCTCTCAATAGGTAGCTGACTTCTATTATCCATTTAGTTTTATCAATTGTTTTGTCCCAAGTGTACTTGGTTGAGTTTTCCCTCTTTCTTAGCCTGGACTCCTGGCTGCAAGTGACAGAAACACCACTGGTGCCTGCTTAAAACCCAGGAAGGGCAGGGGTGTAGCTGGCCCTAGGGACACCTAGAACCCAGGGACTTCAACTCCAATGGAACCATGGCTCATCTTCCACTACAGATGGGCTTTTTCCATCTGGTGGTAGCCTGGCCATAGTTGTTTTAGGCTTATGTTCTCACAGTCTTGGAGCCAGAGAAGGAAAGAGAGCTCTTCTATCTCAGCTCTATTTAGAAAAATCCAAGGAAATGACTGATTAGCCTGGCTGGAAAGATGTACCTATCTCTTAGTAATCACTGTGTCCAGGGGAAAGTGACACTATGGATGTCCAGACCTCAGTTACATGCCTTCATCTCTCATCAGGTGAGTAGGATAGCCTCTGTCCACCACCCCAAGACCACATGGATGGAGTCAGGGAGGAAAAGCCTCCCATGAAAGAATCATGCTATTACTAGAAAAAGAGGAAGGGTTTTATGGGCCCACAGATACATCAAAGATCCATCATAGCAATGACTTTAACTACCAGAGGTAATCCTTTCTCCTTCATGCCTCAGAAAAGATAGCACAGCAGAGCTGGGTGGCATACAAGAACCTGGACCTGGAATTAAGTTCCAAGTTGACCTTGGCTCCTAAATATTCAGAATTGGTGATTTTTATACCTAGCAAATTGAGCACTATTCAGAAATTTTAGCATTTTATTTCTTTTAGTACTCCAAAGTGTAGTTGTTAGTGATAATAGAACATTTTTGTTCTATGACCTCTATTAATATACAAATATTAACTATTTATTGATGCAAGTGACTGGTAGGGATGAACTTATTTTGTTGTTGGGCACATTCTTTAGTCCCTGAGGACTACAGTGTTACACATGCCCACTGAAGCCCCACTTCTCCAACTGAAGTGGTTGTGGGCATTTTGCAATGAGACTGTGAATATAAACACTCTGGGAAAGAAGGAAGAAGGAAGGAAGGCCCCAACGTGGCAAGCTCAGCTTTCCCTTCTACATCTGGAGTTCTCTCTCTCCATTCCTTCTTCCCTTTCCATATCTAGTTAACAATTTCAGATCTTAGCTTCTCCTCTGGGACATCTTCCTGGGCCCTCTGGGCCTATGTTAGGTTCTCTCCATTATACTTCAGGGGATGGTAGGGATACTAGACAAGAGGGTTGGAGAGGAGCTGCCACACCTTTCAGTTTTAAATTTGATTCTTGCCCTATGCTTTCCCATATGCTTTTGGCCAAGTCAGCCTTCAGTTTCTATAAAGATAAAATTAGGTAAATAATAAGCCCACATTTCTCCAAAGTTTACTGTCAGTATACACAAAAATATATGTGTGATTCCATAGGGTGCTAAGCTGTATGTACAAAGGGCTCAACAATTGCTAACAGGAAGTACATGTAGTGGCAAAATAATATAGAAGAATAACCACTTATTCAAAAGTTACCATAAGTCAGCATTATACCAAGTACTTTATATGCATTATCTCAGTTGAGCTGCATAGCCACCCTAAACGATACACATTATTATTTCCATTTTATAGACCAAGTATCTGAATGCCCAACGTCACTCAGCTAGTAAGTTGCACAGCCAGGATTTGAACTCAGACCTCACTGATTCCAAAACCTTACCACACAGCAAACTGTTAAGACTTCTAAATAAATTCAAGAACAGTACAGCCCTGGTATAAAGCTCTTTACTGTCCTGTGTCTTTAGTTATACTTGTGATCTATTTGACTGGGCCTTCTCCTTTGTATATTTTCTGATAGTTGGAAGATCTTTCCCACTGTAAGCCAGAATGCTTATTATTTGGATCTTTTCTTTTCTCTCAGTAGCATTAAAACCAGAGTCTATTGTATTATTAGCATTTAGCCCATCTTTTCTGCTATAAATAAAAGTCTCCTAAACACATTCTTGGATGTGTGAGGAAAACAATTAGGTCTAGATAAACTACAAACTAGCTTGATTTTTTTTTTAAATTTCAGAACATTATCTTAGATTAGGGATTGGAAGCATAGATGCAATATGCCATATACAGCGTGATGGATGATCTTCTATGAGAAGTGACTGAGTGCACTCTGCTCTGTTATGCTTTCCACTCCCCCATTCCAGCTGGTCCATGCTCTACTTTTCAGGCCTGGGAGTTAAGTCTCTCCTTCTCCCCATGGTTCTGAGCTGCGATCACCAACCCTTCTCTGCCTCACCCCTGGTTCTCCAAAGGAAAAAGGTAAGAAACACTTCACATTTTTATTTCCTTTGAAAACGATTGACACTACATTTCCAATGATAGCTTTCATCAGTTATGAAATTAGTGAATGATTGAGGTAACATGATTTCAATAGCAGCTATATATTTCATTCACAAGATGATCTTTGTCTTAGTCAAAAGTCTTGAATAATTTCCACCTCCCCATCCCATTTTCATGGTGTTTAAGTTTTGGCTTCCAAGTACTTTAGACAAAACACACAGACAGGGTGGCATCTCATACGGCAAAATGAGCCACAGGTTAAGTACGCCAGAAGTCTGAGAAGAAAAAAACTCAAATGAAAATAAGTGTGTTGGGCCAAATAATAAGAAATAAACAGAAATGAAGTAAAGTCACAGACCAAGCCAGAAAAGAAACAGAAACCCCATAAGAAAACACACTTAAGGAAATCAACAAAATGTGTAGCCAAACAAACATCAGAAAGGCTGTTCTCAGATGGCCATCTCTCCTGGGCAGTTGCCCCTTGGGAATGGAAACTCTAGCAGGCAGCCAGACAAGGCAGGTTGGGCCCAGAGCAGGGCTGAGCCCATGGAAGGATGTGGGCCTTGTTGATCTTCGGCAGCTTTTAGTGAGCAGAGGCTAAAGGATTCTTTCTTCAAGGCCCAGCCATTCTTGGGCAGGGCTTCGTCCTGAGGCTCCAAAGTGAATTGTTGGGGAAATAGGATATGAAGTAGAGGAATAAGAAGCCTCCCCACTTTCCAGAGAAACCAAGATGCTGAGGAGACAAATAGCTTGTGGCGAAGATCCGCAAGCCTGGATCTGAGTCCTAGCTCCTCACTTATTCTGTGACCTGGAGCAATTCATTTCCCTTCTCTGTATCTCACTTTTCTGATATGTGAAAGGAAAAATAATAATAGCACTTATCTAACAAGTTTACAGTGGAAATAAATGAGATAATAATGTACATAAAGTGCTTAGAACTGTGCTCAAAATGGTATCTATTGTGATGTTAGCCATCAGTGGGGGAGCAGGAAAAGACAGGTTGCCAGGGGGTAACAGAAGTTCTATAAGGCAATGAAGGAATAGTGGCTTGCCCAGCAATCTCTGCTCTTATGAGCATTTTAGTCACAATATTCTTATTTGAAGTTTCTTAGGAGTTCTACATCACCCTGATGAGTAAGTCCTCTGGGACCTCCACAAGAACCAATTTGCCATTCCCAGATGCTCTCAGAATTCTCTGGAACAGATTCCCCACACAAAGATCAGGTGTGCTGTAGGTTTCTCTGTGACTGAACCCAAAGATCCTGGTATCTCTGGAATTTCCTGGGTATCAGGAATTGAGTCCAGGGAGCCAGCTACCTAGCATGCTGGCTGCAAAACAGACATATGCACCAGACAATGGAAAATAGTCACCACTCCTGTGGGGTTTTCCTGAGCTTATCTGAACCTTCATGGTCTCTAATGGCTGAATCAACATGCCACACATGGATATAGAAAAAATAAAGATAAAGTAAAAAATAAATAAATATTCACTCTGCCTTAACCTCAGCCAATTTCCAAAGAGTCTATTTGCATATCTGCCTGTCTCAATTGTCTAGTAAGAGAGAGGATACATAGTTCCCTCAAACTGGGTGACTTCACCATTGGTGGAATATCAGAGGCTTTTTCCATCACATTTTCCCTTCTCTTCCTTTTGTAGCAACATGTCTGATATCTTAGCTAAGTTTAGTCTATTTTCTGTCAAGTAGGAATATTACAGCCGGGTGTATAGACAGTTTGGAGTCCAGTTTTCTAAAGTTCCACATTGCAGATCCATCGTTTTTGTGTTAGAGGTTGTTGGATGATCAAAAATTATTTCATATCGCACACAGTATGGGTCATGTGGACATTTATTATTTTCCAACTACAGCATTCTTAGCAGCTGTTCATGGTAAAATTGTTAGGTAAGTAAATTTTTTCCTTGACATCTCTATACCTTCTCTATTCCCTGTCCAATGCTTTCCTCCTCCTCAGGACCCTCACAGAGAACCCTAAAACTTACACACCATGCTCAGCCAGGCTTTCTGTCCCCAACCTCTTTCTACACTCAATAAAAATATGTGGGCCCTGAATGCCAGTCCCTCAGTATCCAGAAGGTGACAACAATTTGATCAATAAATTACTACTAGTATATTAATGTTCATAGTGGATACATGTGTAATCTCTCTTGGGGAATATATTTCCATTTTAACAATAGCTTTCCAAGGTCTTAATGTCTTAAGTTAACCCAAAGGAGGGGAGAGATATTTTTACATCCATTTGGGGCACTGACTATGGACTTTATGATGTTGATCATCTGCAACCATCAAACATCTTAATGTGTCTTGAAAAAACATCTGTTATATCCTTTAAATGGGAAAGTACACTTGGACGCCATCGATGGTAGCCTGGCTATGCAAGAAAAATACTCCAGAAGCTTTTGTCTTTTCAGGCTTGAACTGTTTATTTATATTGTCAGATACTTGTGAGGTTGCTGCTATAGGGGTGGCCTTGAGGATATTAAGAGATTCACCATTAGAATTGAGAAATTCAGCCCTACCTCTGTCACCAACTAGCTTTGTGGTCCTGGGAGAGTCTCTTAATCTCTCTGGGCCTCAGTTTCTTCCTTTTGATATACTTAGGAGAGTTAGACTAAGTACTCTCTAATGTCCTAATAAGCTTAAAAGTTCTATAATTCTAAACTCCATCTGTGAAGCCTGCTAGGGTGTTGACTAAATGTTGAACACTGACGTATTCTCAGCGGGGTCACTTTAGGGCGTTGCAGTAATATCTCACTGGGGACATTGTTTTTTGTCTGTAGATTGCTATCTTGCCACAGAGGGTTCTTTTGCATTGCTCCAAGTGCTGAGTTACAAACCCATAAACAATATCTTAATAGTTTTATCTTTCCAAGAACAATTGGATGGTCAGTGAGTATTTCTACATGTCCTCGGTATTCTTATTTTAGCTTCACTTGATTCTGATCCGAAGTTTTTGGTTAGAGTATTTGCCTCTGTATTAGTTTTGGTCTGCAATTTTGTCAGTCCAGTTCAGAAGGTCACACTGTTGAATAACTGCATGTGATGCACTTATACTTTTTCAAAGTTGATGCTTCTACTTTATTTCTCTTACTCCTCAAATTCCTAAAATGGTCTCCTGACAATTCCAAACATTATATTCTCTCCCAACGTAGATCAGTATAATTTAAAATAATTGTTTTCTCCAGCCATTCCACTTCTGGGTATATATCCAAAAGAATTGAAAGCAGGGTCTCAAAGAGATATTTACACACCCGTGTTCATAACAGCATCATTCACAAAAGCCAAGGGATAGAAGAACCCAAGTGTCCATCGACAGGTGAATAGATAAACAAAGTGTTTATCCACACAATGGAATATTATTCAGCCTTAAAAAGGAAGAAAATTCTGACACATGAGACAACATGGATGCACCCTAAGGGCATTATGCTAAATGTAATAAGCCAGTCGCAAAAAGACAAATAGTGCATAATTCCACTTATATGAGGTATCTAAAGTAGTCAGACCCATAGAAATAGAAAATAGAATGGTGGCTGCTGGAGGCTGGGGAAAGGGGAAAATGAGAGTTATTATTTAATGAGTATAGAGTTTCAGTTTTGCAAGAAGAAAAAGTTCTGGAGATTGGTTGCACAACAATGTGAATATACTTAACACTACTGAACTGTACACTTATAATGGTTAGGATGATAAATTTTATGTTATGTGTTTCTTATCATAATTAAAAATAAAATAAAATTTTAAAAAATATTTGTTTTCTTCACCATTTCAAGTTCAACAATTCTACCACCAGGGCTCACTAGTTTGCTATTTAGGCAAGCTGCTAAGAGGTGTGTCTGGTCACCTGGTTCTCTCTGTAGCGTGTTTACAATAAGCCTCCTGGGTAATATATTCTGAATGTCAAGTTGAGCTCATAAGTTTGGCATTAAGTCAAGCTGCACAAATCTTGTATTTTTCCCTGTTTACCTCAAGAGAATGCAATTTTGGGCATAAGACATACCCTAAGAATGCTATGGATATTCTATCGCAACTTTAGACGACATCTTAGGAGCTAAGGAAGTAGCACTTCTTTTGGAAACATGGAAATAGCCATCATCCAAACAGCCCCCCAAAGACTTAAATGATGGCACAAATCTCATGCTGTGTCTCATTCATTTTTTTCACACATATCTGATAAATGTTGATGTGTAAAGAGAAATATCCCCTAGAGCTGGCTTCAAGGGTATGGGATCTGTGTTACACAGGGGCCACCGTCAGAAGGGCCCTGCACTTTGGTTTTGGGCCCTTCTATCCTTTCGTCTTTTTCTTGAAATTCTTAATCATTTTACCTTTGAACTTGTGTTTTGTTAGTGAGGGCTGGTGGGACAATGGGGCATGCGTGTGAGTAGAGGAGATGCAAGTGATATGTGTACCTTTTGTTGCTTACTACTCCATTAGTGTAGAGAGTTTGGGATACCCCTGAACACAGAATTCCAGTGGACCCATGATGCATGTGAATTCAATGAGATTCATTCAAAGGGCGTTACATGTACACCTGAGTAAGCAGGGCACCTGGCAGCCTTGAGAGGCCACACTTTCCATTTGAACCAGAACTTGCTTTAATTTCAGAACTAAGGCAATGACGTTCTAAGAAACATGGAGGACCAAGGAATCCTATGGTATTCTTTCTTACTTGTGTTACTTCCATGTATTAGCCAACCATTTACACTGAAAATGGTGAGACAGAAGGAAGAGAAAGACAGGGCAACACATAGTCCCATTTCCTTCCACTCCATCCTTATTTATCAATAAGCCAAAGACTGAATGTTAATAGAGTGTGTACATATGAAGATGTGAAATAAAAACAATTGAGTTCGTTTTGTGCAGCATTTCTATTCTTTTGGTATGAACAAAATATACATAAGCCATATACATGAGCCATGAAATCCAAATTGTATAATTTTGGTGCTTCCACATATGGGTCAAATGCTCTGATATTTGCATTCATAACTAGCATCATGCAATATAGGATGAATGAGAAATTCATGCTAATAATATAAAAATTTATTTTTTCTTTATGTATAACAACATTAAATAGCAAATGAGAAAGACCATGACAAGTCTAGAGAGAAACTGCACAAGAAAGGAAAAAGCTTTATATTTTAGTAACTTTAATAGCAACTTCCCCCCGCTTTTTGAATAAGAGGCTTGCATTTTCATTCTTTACTGACCCCCAAATTATGTAGCTGGCTCTGATGTCCCTTACAGCATTTAGCTAGTGTGATTTTCAGGGAAGTAAGGAGAATTGTAAAAGGTCCTCTGTAATTCAAGGGGCCTTGAAATTATTAAATTCATGTCTATGGTTCCAAGGACTAAAAAATTCCTCAAGATACAGTCCCTGTAAGTTTGTTTTTTGTTTTTGCTCCTCACCTATGCTGGATGTATGGTCATGCCACAGGGATTCGAATGAACCACTCACATTCAAAGGTTATATGACAATCAATTTGTTTCTATAGTATTAACCAATGGCACCTGTGCTAATAGTTACATGTGAAATTAAGTCATGGACAGATGGAATCTAAGGCCAACTGTTGCCAGTCATGGAAAACTTGCCCTCCTTAAATAGCCTCTGGTGTAATTGTCTGCCCACACTGCCCACTTTTCAGGTTTAAATACAAGGTGACATTTGGTATGCATTTCCTGTAATAAAGAAGCATGTGATGATTATTCCCAAGATATTATTTTTAAGGCTATTGTTAACTGCGATCTGTCTTTGGTTTCTCAGTTGAGGAAACAGCAACTTGACTCAAAGCATGACTTGATTCAAGTTGGGCAACCACAGCAGAACAAGCTATTGTGACCAAACTCCCTGAAGGAAAATGAGTAGGGACAAATTCGTCCCACACTTTGCAGGCACTGAGGTATGGCATAACTCAGTGACTCCTGGGAGAGATCAAATCTTAACAATGCTGTGTAAAACATTTGGAATGCGACTAATGCATGAGGTTACCTGTTTTTTATAAAAGTCCTAGATACTTATTTATTATATCATTATTTGAATATACCACCTCATGGATAGGCAGCCAAACTTTGGTTTTTCTTGCTTTTTTGGTTTCTACTTTTATGATTAAAAATAACCTGAAAATCAATGGTGTTAAAAGGTAATAGCTTATTTTTTCTCAATATTAAAGAAGACAATACCATGTAGATTGAAGCCATTAATTAAAAGAATGAGACGTGTGCATTTAAAATTGGGAAGGATTTTGTGATAGAAAAGGAGTCTATCGTCATAAAATCAGAACATGTTTGAGTCTGATTCATGCTCAGATCTTCTGTCTTGTGCCCAGTGCTTGATTCAAGAGGTTGGTGCCAAAATAAGCAACTAGGATGGGTCAAGTACAGGCTAGTACTCCCCAAGGAATGGTAAGAAATGCTCTGAAGGCTCGTGCCCATATCAGGACTAAGGCGTTAGTAGTAAGGCAGTCCCTAAAGGGTGAAGAAAGACCTGGGCTCAGTTGAATTTCCTAGAAGACTTTGAATCTACAAAAATGATCTTAATGATCCATTTACTTAGTCCTGGAATGAACATTCCAAGATAAGTGTGTTTGAAATTAAGTGTAGTTTATTTAAGAAGGTATCTGGCCAAAGTTAAGAGTGAGGCAGGGCCTCCTTAAATCTATATTGTATCTATAAAATCTACAAAATCCAGCCAATGTTCATAATTAGTGTTAGGTTGAACCATATGAAAATGCTGATGGAGAATTCATATGGTCCAACTTACTTAAATATTTATACTTGTTATTTTCATAGAAAGATATCTTTCTTTATGTTAAAACAGAAAACATATTTTGACTGTGCTTTCTTCCCGCTATCTCTGAGTTAATTGTGCATGGGGTAAGATGAGTCGGTTGTCTTCTGTAAGTCTTACCAAAGTCTCATATGGTTCTGTACTACCCTTTCAGGCCATTCTGGTGTGTGGTGATTAGTTGTAGGACATGTTGCAAATAATTCATTAGTAACAATAGCTGAAGTCCTGATGTTTGTGAATTTTTAGCTTATTAAAAATAAACCAGTGCTGAATCAAGGTAATGCCTGTAATAATGATACTCTCAACTAATTGCACAACAATGGGCTTTCTTGAGTAGAGGAGAAAAGGCTACCCTGGGAGTGATGCCCATGGGAGAGGGTCACAAATGTGACCCTAAGGATCATGGCAGAAAAATGTTGGAAACAAATACTCTAAAAGAGCAGTATTCAGTTAATAGCAGCTCTCTAAATTGGGTATAAGGCTTAGAAAGTTGGTTCTCAAGTTTTTGGATCCCAAAAGAAAATTTGAGAACTGATATTAGGTTGCCACATTTTAATTCTTTCAAATATGGCCATTAGAAGCACAACTTCCATCTATTATCACTACAATTTCAAAAGAGAAGAGACATTTGACATTAAAAACAGAGTGATTTTAGCTGTGGAGAAAGCATACTACATTATCTTAAGTTTTTTCATTTTGCTACAAATTCAAGGAAAAATATTAAGGACTGGCTGAGGTCCACGGGCCAGTGGTCCAAGAGATGCTAATCAGCCTTTATAGGGTTAACAATCACCATCAGTTATTAAGCACCAATCTATTCTAAGCATTGTGCTAAGAGCTTTGTATACCTTGTTTCTGATCTCCAAGTATTATTATCTTCACTGTATAGATGAGGTAACCGAAACTCAAGGAGATTAGGTAACTCTTTCAAACCTGCACTTGCAAAGCAATGGCAAAGTCTTAAAATCTATAGAATCTTTAAATTATGCTAACTGATAAAATGGGTAAAGGATTAAAATGTAATTTCCAAAATCTCAATTTCAAAGTGTTTTTAGGCTGGTATTTGTGTGGTCATTGATCTTTACAAGACTTTGTAGAGTCCGAGATAAAACTTTAGAGTTGTGCATGTGAGTCAGAGAGGCCCTAGTCCTGAAGGGAGCCATAAGTGAAGACTTTTATCATAGATTGAGGTCCCCAGAAGTAGGCCTTGACATAAGGATTTGTGTACAAGTGAATTTTTCAGGAAATGCTCCCAGAAGAAGCCAGGAAGGAAATGGAGGAAGTAGGACAGTAAAGGAGAAGAAGCCAGTTCAGGTGGATTCTGAGGCAAAGTCCCATGGAGGATAGCTTCAGCCTGATCCTGCGGGAGTGCTCTGGAGGGTAAGTTGTCCCAACTCAGGGCAAGGGAGCCAGGCTTTCAGGCTTTCATATCTGTCAGTCATTGGCTAAGGGCTGGTCAGGCAGGGCAAGGGGTGGACATGGGAGGGATGTAAAGTTCTAGGCACTTCCAGCTGTCTATAGGTTTGAGCAAAGCCCTTTAGTAGCTGGAGGGCAGTCCTGTGATGAAGAGTCCCAAGTGCAGGCCATGTTGGCAGAAGCACACCACAGCCAGGAGATGGGTACATGGCAATGATAAAATGGCATTGTGAGGATCGAAGCAGATCACTGACTGTGTCTGTGATGTGTCTGAATTCAGAAACACTTCATAAAGAAAATGGGAAAGAGCAGCTTGGGGGAGTGTTCTACAATGCCCAGGATGTCATAGAACTAGTGACTGTGTCCATCATGTTCTCACACAAAAACAAGTATCATCAATAAATCCATCTCACTTTGCTCCCATTGTTACCTCCTTTATCTACACCACTGTCATCTCTTACCTGTTCCACTGCAGCAAGCCTCATCCCTAGCTGCCAGGCATATGCTCTTGCTCCACTATGTTCATTCTCTACATGATAGTCATGGTAATCTTTACAAATACAGTGGTGATGCTGCATGATGCTGGATGCTGGATGAGAGGGAGTTGAGCTGGAAACACTTTAATCACCTCATAATCACCATTAGCCTCCTTCTTACTCCCCCCCATTGTTTGGCAGGCACAGTAGACATCTCAATTTTATGCTAAGTGTTGTGCAGCTTTACTTCACCTGCCATATCCCCCTGCTCACCAACCCTCCTTTCCTCCAAAAAACATCCCTTCTAAGCATCTTACCATTTTCAAGTTCCTTCCATACAGAAAATCCAGAACCATCAATGCTAAAATATAAATCCAGTCGTGTCATTCCCCTACTTAAAATCCTTCAAAGCCTCTTATCACACTTAGAATAGTATCAAGACTTCTTTCCATGACCCATGAGCCTCACCTCAGATGGCTTCTGTTTCTCTAAATGGCCTTCATCCCCTCCACCAATGTGCTAAACTCCCACCCACCTGACAATCTCTGACCTTGCTATTTCCTCTGTCCCAAACCATCCTCCCCTTTTTCCAATTTGGTTTCCTGTAAATGTCCCCTCCTCCATGAGGTAGCTCCCTATAATCCTCTGATCACCCACCAATCCTGTCTAGTCCCTTTCTAACATGTTATACTGTTTGATTTGCTTCACAGACTTTGCTAGAGTTTGAATGTATCCCCCAAAAGTTCATATGTTGGAAACTTAATTGCCACTGTAACAGTATTAAGAGGTGGGACCTTTAAGACATGACTAGGCCATGAGGGCCCCACCACCCTGAAGGGATTGATGCCATTATGGCAGGAGTGTGTTAGTTATTGTGAAAGTGGGCTCTCGATAAAAGGATAAGTTCAGACCCATTTCTCTTTCTACCCACCTCCCATGCTTGTTTGCCTTTCTGCCATGGAATAATGTAGCAAGAAGGCCCTTACTAGATGCCAGCACTATGCTCTTGGACTTTCAGCCTCCAGAACCATAAGCCAAATAAATTTGTATTCTTTATAAATTACCCAGTCTGGGATATTCTGTTACAGCAGCAGAAAATGGACTAAGACAGACATTAATACTATCATGTCTATTGATTTATTGGCTTATTTTCTGTCTATCCTGCTAGAGTGTAAAGTGCAGGAGGCCTTGTCTCTACAGGCCGCCACTGTATAGCTCTATAACAGTTCCTGGCACAGCCATAACAGGTACTCACTATATATTTGCTAGATTTGAAGTTGGCCTACCAAAGAAGTAATTTATTTATGTGCCTGGGCAAAGACTTTGCAAGATTTATAATAGAAGCTGTGAGAAATTATTTTTGCCACAAAGTTTTAGACACAGGTAGATAAAGAAATTTGAGTCCTTCTCAGAAGTTTCCTGAAAGAGATGGCTGGGCTTGGTTGGATTCTCTATCTTCCATATACATTACTGGTCTGCGATTACCTGGAAAACAGCGTTTTCTGATGGCCACATTTTGTAAAGAAAAGGAGTCCACTGTCATGTGGCTAAGTATAGTTAGCCAATACGCTGCAGTTACTGCATCTTTGGAATCCAATGCTGAATTAATGCTCTGCAATGACTGAGCTTGCATGGATGCTAAAACTAAGCCATTTTGGCCTAACATGGGACTTCTTTTATGGGCAATCTTTGTTCTAGTGCTTTCCATCTGCTGAGACTTCCTCAGAGCTACACTGCAGTCTGAGGCTCCTTCTACCCAATCCTCCTTTCCTTCCTCTCTCCCTTCTTAGGTGTAAAATCTACATCTTGGCCTCTCTCCCCACCTACTCCTGTTCCCTTTTCCCTTTCTCCTTCACACAAATTTTCCTCAAAAAATATCTTGCACATTGAATCCTACCTTAACATCTGTTTCCTGGAGTATTCAAACTGACATTAAAAGCATAACTCTTATCTAAAGAACATATTGATATTGAGTATGGAATCATCTGTAGAATTGAAAACATCCACTTGCTTTCTTTTTCTGGGTCAGGGAAAATACACTAATATTAAAATCCTTGAAAACCATGGGTCCTGGAACCCATCTATTTTCCTCCTATCTGGGATCCAAATAAAGTAGAATTGTTCTATATTAATTCAATGGAGATTCATGGATGTTTAACTCATAGAAAAAGTTAGTTCAATCTGGGAGTCATAAAAATGATTCATACGTTTCTTAAACATTTAATTATAACTCAAAATATGTAAATTTGCATTAATCTTCCAATCCTTTGATGAAGAGCCAAGGCTTTTCTTTAAGTGTGTTTTCCTTGAGCATTTTTTGCAGATGAAATAGAGAACATTGGTTAGTCTTGCCAGTCTGTTAAGGAGTGATTGGTCAAGAGGACTTTTACTATATGATACTTGAAAATGCTTTAAATCATTAATAATATTACCTCTACAGTTCCTTTGGCTATCCAAGCTGCCTCCACCAGTGGACAGCAATAATTGATATTGACTCTCTAGCAATGGAACATTCTTCAATACTAGCTGGTCTTATCCTTTTTTGGCTTATGGATTCTGTTGAAAATCTGATATATTATAGACCCTTCTATCAGAAAGATGTGTACTCACATAGACATAAACAAAACTGTAGGTTTTTTTTTAAAAAAAATCCATGAATCTCATTTGTAGATTCCTTATCCACAAACCTCATGTTACATTATTAAAACACACAGAGTAAAATGTAAATAAGCAGTATGCTGGCTTGTCATTTCCTAAGCAAGAAAATAAAGTGAAGCATGGACTATATTTGTCTAATAAAATTGATCATAAATGCCACTGTCTGGTTCTTGGGAAAAGAAACACTCTCAGAGACACACCCACACTCATATTCACATTTGCTTATTTCCCTTCAAAGAGTGGCAAGAATCATGTCAGTCTGATTCATCTTTCAGGAAGGAAGAGGGAAGTGCAGCGTAAAACCACAACCCAGGCCACAGAGAGGACTTGGTCCCAGAGTGCATCAGAGGTTGCGGCCATTCAAGGGCAGGGCAATAGCTGAGTAAGGACTGTGTCACCAACCCCCAGATGGGCACAGCTTGATGGTGCCTTGGCCATCATCCAGGCCAACTCATTCCACTACTCACTCCCATCAGATGTAAACTATTACAGAATTACAAGCAAGAGACTATTCTCTCATATCTATTCTCAACTCTAGGAGGAGCAGGAATTGCTTTCCTGGCCTTGATTAGCAGGCAGGTGGTTGGCGCCAAGTGTCTTCCTCCTTGTCTTGAAGACGATAAAACTTGAACTCATCGTGGTTAGTGCCTACAAGTTGACAATAAAAGCTGGGTGGGAATTCAGCCGTTCTACTGCTTTTCCCATGTTCTTGCTACCAAATCCCACTGCACCAGGCCTTGATGATGCTTTTGCAATTTGGTTAATTCTATTAAAATGATTTGAACATACAGACATTTCAAGAACATTCTCATTCTGTCCCTACTCTCCTCACATCTTCCTCTCTTGAGGAACAGCTTTGAGGGCTCAGACATTAACTTCAAAAATTAATGGTATTAATGCTTCTATTTCCCAGGTTTCACAAATCATTCTGAGAGAGATTGAGTTCCCTTTCTTAAGAGCTGCTATTAAACTTTTTACACAGTGCCCTAAACCCAAAGTCAAGTGGTTAGAACTTGCAATCAAGTACAAACAGCTTTAAAGTGTTGGTTAGGATTGCCTCCTTATTTTGCTAGCTTTTTGAGGATATTAAATGGTGACTCATTCATTTATAGAATAACTTAAAATAATCAGGTTATTATGTACAAAGTGAGACAATAATTGGTAGAAAGCTTTTTTCTTAAGTACCAATCCTTGAGCTGGATAATGACCTGACTTGGAAGTAGGAGTGGAGAAAATCCCAGAAGGAAAGGAAAAAGAGATTTTTATTTGTGCTTCTAGCCATAACGAAAGGAGAATAAAAATGAGTGTTATAGTAGACAGGATAATGGCCTCCAAGATGTCCATGTCCTAATCCCTGGAACCTGTAAATATGTTATGTTACATGGCAAAGGGGAATGAAGTTTGCAGATGGAATTAAGGTTGCTGATCAGCTGATAGGAAGATCGTCTTGGATTATCTGGTCAGCCCAATGTGATTACAAGGGTCCTTAAAAGTGGAAGAGGGAAGCAGAAGAGGAGAGTCAGAGGGAGATGTGACTATGGAAGAGATCAGAGTAAAGCAATATGAGAAGAACTGGATCCGATGTTGCTGGCTTTAAAGAAGGAGAAAGGGGATCCTGAGCCAAGGAATGTGAGTGACTTCTACAAGGTGGAAAAGACAAGGGAATATATATTCTCTCCTACAGTCTCCAGAAGGAATGAGGGTCTGTACACACCTATATTTTAGCCCAGTGAAATCAGTGTCAGACTTCTAACCTGCAGAAATGTAAGATAATATATTGGTGCTCTTTTAAACCTCTAAGTCTGTGATCATCTGTAATAGCAGCAGATAGACAAGGAATGGTCAGGGATGATAAAAGTAAGGACTAAGGAGATGTTCCTGTTTTAGGTCTGTTTCAGGCTGGCTGTTACCAGCAAGGGAACTGAGGAAGATATATCAAGAGTTGAGAACATACAGGAGAAGGTGAATGTGAAGCTAGAAAGCTGGAAGCTGAGACACAGGAAAAGATTGAGAGAGGGAACAAAACCTAGAGATTCAAGGACCCTAATAACAAGTGACCTCAAATTAACAAAGGACAGCTACACTGAACTTTGGAAACCAGCAGATGTGATGATTTTTGTATGCTGCTAGTTCATTCCTTTCTCTCTCTTTGATTAAGAATAGACACATAAAATAGAATTAGCTCTGGTCTTAATATTCTCTTTCCAAAGAACCACACAAGACAAAACCAATATACTTTTACAAGTGTAAAAAACATGAATCAACATAAATGAGGAGTATCAGTTACACAATGTAGAAGACATGGCTAATTTTGCCTCCATATCTGTTTTCCTCTTCTTCCATCCTAATAGAATTTTTAGGCTGGTAAGGGCTACCCAACCTCATTTGCTTAGAGGTGTGGCCATGTGTATAGGTCCCAGCCAATGGCGTATGAATTGGGATAACGTGTAGAAACTTTTAAATGGAGGAGTTACAGCTATCACATTTCCTCCTATTCACTGCCTGGACTGAGGATGTGGTGTGAGCTGTCCTGGCCCCTGCAATGAGGACACTACCTGGAAATCGTGAGATAACAAGACAATGTTGCCTTGGGCTCCTGATGACTTCTCAGAGAGACTCCCATATGCACTTAGGTTTTACATGAGAGAGAAATAAAATTGCTTCTTGTTAATTCCACTGTTATTGTGGATCTCAATTTCCATGTCATAAACAATATTGTCTATTTCCCCAGATAAGTGGGGTATAAGCTCTTTCAAGTAAAAATAATTGTGATTCTCCCTGCTTTGTCCAAAAGTGACTCAGGATTTTGTAGGCTTTGACTTGACAACAGGGTTTTTGTCACTGTGTTAGTTGTCTATGGTTGTTGTAAGAAATCACCACAAACAGTGGCTTAAAACCATACACATTTATTACCTTACAGTAAGTAGGTGAGAAGTTCAATACACATCTCACTGGGCTCAAATCAAGATATTGGCAGGGCTATATTCCTTTCTGGAGGATCTAGAGGAAAATTTTATTTCTTGCCTTTCCGGCAGCTAAAGGCCACCAGTTTTCCTTGGCTCATGGGACCTTTCCTCCATCTTCAAAGCTAGCAAGGCCAGGCCAAGTTCTTCTCATGCTGCCATCTCTCTTCTGTCTCCCTCTTCCACTTTTAAGGACCCTTGTGATTATACTGGGCCCACCTACATAATCCAGAATCATCTTTCCATTTCAAAGTCAGTTGATTAGCAACCTTAATTCTATTTATAACCTTAATTTTCCTTTGCCATGTGACCTAATATAGTCACGCTTTCTGAGGATTAGGACACAACGTTGGAGGCCATTATTCTGTTTACCTCAGTTGGTCACTTTTTTTCTTTTATCTTCCATACATTGTCCACACTCCAAAAATTCTACTTTGTGTACATATAAGCATGTTTGTATGTATATACATATATCTTTTTGCTATCTCTTTCCAATGAGAAGACCTGGAAGCAATGACACCCTTGTAGCAATTAAGCACACCTAGGACCTAGATTGTGTTTCTATCTCGGAAAAAGAAACCCTAACTCCTTGGAGAAATGAGTGATTCCAGGGATTGGGAACAGAAAGTACAAGATGAGCATGGAGCATCTCATTGCCAGAAAGTCAGGAAATGCTCAAAGAAGGATGGAGGCATTTCAAGAGGACACAAAAGCCACCTTGAAAAGGCTACCACTGGCTAATCTGAGACAATTTGAGACTAAAATAAACAATGATAGTAAAGGATTATAACCCACTAAATAATATAAGAATCCATATGTCCATGGTAATATAAATATATAAATAAATAAATGCAGGAGAAGAGAAGGTTCTTTTCTACAATCGAAAGGTCATAAATAAAATTAGAAAAATGACAGAAATGGAAAATCACCATTTGACATTGTCACAATGATAACTGATTTAGGCAAGAATTATCAATGGATCACTAAAACTAGTCAGAAGTGTCCCATCCAGGCAGACCATGGTGGGACACCCCACTTTGTTTTATACATAAAGTAGCATGCATGACTCATTATTGTTCTTTAAAAATAGCATCCAGATGGAATTGCTCTTTCTACCTTTGTGCAAGTACCTCTGAGGACATAGTTAACGCTCTCTGTGGATTATCAAGATCAAGAGTTTAGCATCCAGAAAGACTTGGGACATAAAAGGGAATCTGTGTTATGTGCACAAGTTGGTGGTGTCAGAATATGCCTATTCTCATTTGTATTTCAAAGGAACAATTGTTTCTTTTTCTTATTTTTAATTGATAAATCATAATTGTATACATTTATGGAATACAATATGTTTTTATATATGTATACAATGTGCAATAATTAAATCAAGTTAATTATTCAGCACCTCACATATTTAACATTTTTTGTGGTGATGCATTTGAAAAGTACTTTCTTAGTTATTTTGAAATATACTATACATTATTACTGACTATAGTTACACTGCTGTGCAATAGATCTCAAAGCTTGTTCCTCTTGTCTAACAGAAATTTCCACCCTCTCCTTTCCCCTCCTCCTCCCTATCTTCTGATAACCACCACTCTACTCTTTCCTTCTGTGAGTTCTACTTTTTTAGATTCCACATGAGTGAGATCATGTGACATTTGTCTTTCTGGGCCTAGCTTATTTCACTTAGCATAATATCCTCCAAATTGATCTACATTGTTGCAAATAATAGAATTGTCTTCATGAGGGCAGAACTCTCATGATTTACTCACCTCTTAAAGTTCGCACCTCTCAACACTATTGCATTGGAGATTAAGTTTCCAACAAATGAACTTGGGGAGACACAGTCAAACCATAGGAAGGCCCTTTGCCCATTTTTAAATCAGATTATTTGTTTTCTTATTATTGAGCTGTTTGAGTTCTTTATATATTTTAGATATTAACTGCTTATCAGATATATGGCTTGCAAATATTTTCTCCCACTCTGTGGGTTGTCTCTTTACCTTGTCATTTGTTTCCTTTGCTGTAAAGAAGCTTTGCCCAGACCAATATTGTGAGCTTTCTCCCCATGCTTTCTTCTCATGGTTTTACTTTCAGGTCTTATATATAAGTCTTTAATCCATTTTGAGTTGACTTTTGTATATAGTGTGAGAAAAGGATCCAATGTCATTCTTCTGCATGTTGAGATCCAGGTTTTCCAGCATCATTTATTAAAGAGACTATCCTTTCCCCTGTATGTTTTTGGCAACTTTGTCAAAAATCAATTGACCACAAATGTGTGGGTTTATTTCTGGGCTTTCCATTGGTTCATGTCTCTTTTCATGCCAATACCATGCTGTTTTGATGACAATAGCTTTATAATATATTTTGAAATCAGGGTGTGTGGTGCCTCCAGTTTTATTCTTTTTGTTCAAGATTGTTTTGGCTATTCAGAGTCTTTCATGGTTTCATATGAATTTGAGAATTGTTTTTTCTATTTCTTTGAAAAATGACATTGGAATTTTGATAAAAATTGCATTGAATCTGTAGATTGCTTTGAATAGAATGGACATTTTAACAGTACTGATACTTCTAATCCATGAACACAGGATGTCTTTCTATTTATTTGTGTTTTCTTCATTTTTTTTATAAGTGTTTTATAGTTTTCAGTTTTTCACTTCCTTGGTTAAATTTACACCTAAGTATTTTATTTCCTTTTTGTTGCAATTGTAAATGGTACAGTTTTCTTAAATTTCCTTTTTGATAGTTCATTATTGGTGTATAGAAATGTTACTGATTTTTGCATATTGATTTTGTATCCTGCCACTTTACTGAATTCATTTTTTAGTTTCACAATTTTGGGGGAAGTCTTTAGGGTTTTCTATATATACAATCTTGTCATCAGCAAACAGAGACAATTTGAATCAGTAGATATTTTGTAATATTTGCAATACTTCTTTCTTTGGTAATTTTGGACATTTGAGAATGATGTGCAAAGCTTATTAGAAGGAACATTCTAATTGTGATTATGGTGAATGTTCAACAGTGACCTTGAATAATCCACATTTTCTTGTATTTTTGCTCTGTGTAGTCCATTTCCAGTGACCCTGGGCCGCGTCATATGATTTGCATTGGCTAATGGGACATTGCCAAACTCCACACAGAGGTTGATAAACGTTTGCATACGTGCTTGAAAAGTGCACTGCAAGAAGCCAGCCGTGTACTACTGCGGTCCCCAACCCCCGGGCCTCAGACAGGTACTGATGTGCGGCCTGTTAGCAATTTGGCGCAGGGCTCTGCTGCGCCCCGACACCCGCAACCCAGTCCATGGAAAAATTGTCTTCCATGAAACTTGGGAAGTGGGGGAGGGACCCACCCAGGAAGAGGTGAGCAGCAGACAAGAGCAAAGCTCCTTCTGTATTTACAGCCACTCCCCTCTCTATCCCTGGCATCACTGCCTGAGCTCCGCTTACCCCCTCTCCCCTATCCATGGAAAAATTGTCTTCCATGAAACCTGTCTCTGGTGCCGAAAAGGTTGGGGACCTCTGAGTAAGAGACTTGACTATCCTGAGATGACCATGCTATCAGGAAGCTAACAGGAGAAGAGGAGCAAGCCATAAGGATAGAGAACCAAGAATAACGGCCCACTGAAGATGTCCACATCCTAATCGCTGGAACCTGTAAATATGTTGAAATATGTTGTGTTATGTGTCACGTTACATGTTAATTTTGTGCAGTGTTTCCACTGTTCTGGTAAGAACAAAATATGTATACATATAACAAGCTGTGAAATATGAATTTAATAATATTGGTGATTTCACATATTAGTTAAATGCATTTAAAGTTAATGTGCATTTAAAAATGGTATTGCACAATGTAAATGGTAAAATTCATACTAATAACTTAAAATAATTTTTCTTTACTTAGAATGACATTGAATAGCAAATAAAAAACACTATGGCAACTCAAGAGAGAGACCACATAAGAAAGAAAACACTTCATATTTTAATAACTTTAATGACATCCCCTCCCAACTTTTTGAACAAATGGCCTCACGTTTTCATTTTGTACTTGGTCTTGCAAATTATGTAGCAGGTCCTGATATAACAGAATTAAGATTGCAGATGAAATTGAGATTGCTAATCAGCCAACCTTGAGATGGAGAGGTGATCTTGGATTATTTGGGTGGACCCAAAGTAATTACAAGGGCTGTTATAAGGTAAGGAGAGAGGAAGGAGTCTCAGTGTCAGAATCAGAGAGTGAGATGACTTCATGAGAAAGACTCACCCAGCCATTGCTGGCTTTGAAGATGCAAGAGGGCCATGAGCCAAGGAATATAAGCAGCCTCAAGAAACTAAAAAAGGCAAGAAAACAAATTCTCTCCTGCAGAAGAGAAGGCCACCCTACTGACACCTTGATTTTAGACTAGTGACACCTGTGTCAGACTTCTGATCTCCAGAACTGTAATATGATAATTTGTGTTGTTTTAAGCCACTAAGTTTATGGTAATTTGTTACAGCAGGATTAATACAACGGTCAACAACCCCAGCCCAATCATGAGCTAAATGTGGTTGACATCACATAGAACAAAAAACCATCCAGTCGATCCATAGTATCTTGAGAATTAATAAATTGCTATTATCATGGGATAACTTCTTTGATGAAAAATAAATGTATGTATATCTAAGTGACAGATCTTTTTACCGTAAGTAACAGAAAAGCGTATTAGCTATTTTAGGTTAAAATCAAAAATATTTGGAGAAGATTTATTATAATAATACATAAGTGTCTCAGAGACCAGGAAATGAAGGCAGAGTATAAAAAGGCCTTGAACTAGGACCTGAAAAGCCATCAGACGCACAGGGGGGCTTCTCTGCCCCTCTAGGGCCACATGCTCTCTTGAAGCTGCCTTATTCGAAGTGTCTACTTGACTTCTCTCCCTCTCCCTTCTCCTCGTTTCTCTTTAGGATGATATTCTCTGCTTCTTGGGGCATTCATAGTCAAACAGGATATTCCCAGCCCAACCTTTTTTAGTTTGCAATCTAAGCTCCCGGCATACTGACCATTGACTCTGAGCCTCAATTCTAAATTCCTTGGAGAAAGAAAGTGGAAGCTGGCTAGTACAAACATAGCCAACAGGGCCTATGTGTGTGTGTGTGCAAGCATGTTGACATTGTGAAGCAGATGGACACACTAGCAATGTTCTTATAACCTGGCTCTTTGAGGCAGTAATAACCTGTTTGTTCTGGGTGCCATAACTTTGAGGAAAGTCAGAAGAGCAGGACAGGTAGTTCCAGATGCCAAAACCAGCAATTCTGGGAGTACAGAGCCAGATGCTCCTCCAGGGAAAGGCTGAGTCAGAGCATGGGCTCCGAGGATGCTGCTTCCTGGAACTCTCACACCCTACCCACTCACACTCTCATCGGGGAAGTCCAGACAGTTGGTACATTTGGGGCATGGGCATTCAGGAAACTGAATGTGTGGTGTGGGTGGTGAAGAAATAGACAGCCTGTCTGGGTTTAATCTGTCTCCAGACAACATGATTCTTTATGCTTCTCCACCTTTCCTGATGCATGTTTCCATTTGAGGAATGTAAAGTCCCACGCCTGCTTCGTTGTGATTACATCTTCAAAGTGAATTAATTATTGCGACTAAAATCAAATCTGTAATTACAATATTGATAATTCATTTTCAAATAAACATACCTCCAGAAAATTCTGATCATCTGATAACATTTCTCTGGGAGAAGGGAGTGAGTTTTCCTCTGTTCCACACCTATTTTATCCCACTCCTGGTTGAGAATAACTGATTTAAATCCTAAAAGAGTCAATTCCTTTCCACAGATACTCTTATTGGTATTAATTAGTACTAAATCAACACTTTAGAATCTAAGAAATGACTCGAGTGAAGATTCGTGAGGATGCATTTACCTGCAATGAAGAAATAGCCTTGGACCATTTCATTTTATTAAATTGTCATTGTATTGGACATCTTTATAAATGCTATTAAAAAATCAGCTATTTTATATGTGCCCACATACTGTGTCATACTTTCTGAAGTCTATAGAAAATGCAATTTGTGCAACTGAATAAAATCTCAAACTCTATGGCTAGCTGATCTATACATAGCTAGGATAATAAGTTTTCCTAGTGTGCCACTTCTGCCTCCAAACTGAGTGGTAGTCAAGAGATGTATTATGTCTTTATTACTCTAACATTTCATCATTCATTTAAAATTGGGCTCACTCAGGCCACTTATTGTCATCTTGAACATTATCAAAGGACTTCATCAGAAATCATTTTTCTCCTTGAAGGGTAAGTTGTTTTCAACAAATATCAAGAGAGAGTTGCTGTGTAAAAACCTTTTTCTTGTAACAATTAAAATAAGATGGATTGGGGTTTTCTTTTCTTGGAAAAGTCTAGAAGAGTATTTTCCAAGATGTGTTCTGTGTGATGTTATCTGGTATGATGCAGAGGGTGGGTGGCGAGGATCTTTGTTTAAACAAAAACAAAGAGCTTTACTGCAAGACCACTGGATTAATCAGGGTTCTCCAGAGAAACAGAACCAACAGGAGATATATATACATATACATAAAAAGAGATTTACTATGAAGAATTGGCTCATGCACTTATGAAGGCTGAGAAGTCCCATGATCTGCCGTCTGCAAACTGGAGACCCAGAAAACCAGTGATATAATTTCAATCTGAGTCCGAAGATCTGAGAAACAGGGGAGCCAATACTGTAAATCCCAATCAGAGAGCAGGAGAAGATGAGATGAGATGTCCCAGCTCATGCAACGAGACAGGAAAGGGGTGAATTCCTCCTTCTTCAGCCTTCTGTTCTATTCAGGCCCTCAGGGGACTAAATAATGCCCACTCATACTAGAGAGGACCAGCTACTTCACTGAGTTCATGGATTTAAATACTAATTTTATCCTGAAACACCCTCACAGACACACCAAGAAACAATGTTTAATCTAGGACACCCAGTCAAGTTGACACGTAAAATTAACTATCACAACCACTCAGAGCCTTTAATCTACTAATGCAAAGAAGGTACATCCAAGAAGATACATGGGTGCTACTTCAAAACAAATTGGATCACAGGAGTCTTTTCTTGAGGACCACATTGGTAGACTATAATTCCTTATAATGTATTTTTGAAGAATCTCACCTATTGTGTGGTGGCTTTTTAAAAATTAACCATTTTAATGTGAACAATTAAGTGGCATGTGGTGCAATGGTATGCAACCACTCCCTCAATCTAGGTGCAAAACATATTCATAACTCCAAAATAAAACTCTGTACCCATTAAGCAACCCCCGTTTGAATCTCCCCCAAGCCTCTGGCAGCCACCAATCTGCTTTCTGTCTCTGAATTTAGTATGGGTCTTTTTCTTTTTTCTTAAATAGACTTTAGTTTTTAAAGCAGTATTAGATTCATAGAAAATATGAGTGGAAAGTACAGAGAATTCCCACATACCTCCTGCTCCTTCTCCCACACATGCACAGCCTCCCCGGCTATCAACATCCGGCACCAGAGTGGTACATTTGTTCAAATCCTGTGTTGGCTTTTTAATGGGACCTTTTTAAAGGCTCTTCAAAAGCCTTGTTTTCATAACTGAGATAGTTTATGTAGGCAGAGTATCCATGGCAAATTTCTAAAGAATTGTTCTTATAGTTTCATTTTTAGCTCTATTGTTCTCTATTCCCCAAAAGATGTCTACATGAACTTTTTTCCTTTTTCCTCAAGCCCACTACTTCATAACATTCTGCTTCATGACTGTGATGATAGGCTGAATAGATTTCTTTACAGGTGTTCAGATAACCCCTTTGGCATTGGATCCCCCCCTCTCTCCAAGGTTTACATTATCACTTTCATGAATGTAGAAGGCATTACTAAGCATACATTACATCTCTTTACCTACCTGAAACACAAAATCTATTTGAAGGGGATGAATAATGAATGTGTTGTAGGAAAAAGATTCCAGTTTTTAAATGTAACCCTCCATCGTTGAGTAAAATGCTTAACTTCAGGCCACTATTTTTTTAATCTTAAGTTAGCCACTAATTTAAAACTGCAAATTAATTAATTGATTGGTTGTTTGGTCATTAAAAAAAAAGATAGCTGTTTTATGTCTTAGTGGGGAGATGAGTCATAATAATGAGTAAAGTTGCTTAGGCTTAAAACATGCAACTTGTATTGATTTTCTAGGAGTTTTCTAAAACTGTTTCCCATAACTGGTTATCTCTCACTGCCATCTTGCTTGGTGAAAAAAAAAAAGGCTTAACTGTAGTTAGTTCCACATAAATTTAATTAATCCAAGGTTTTCTTAATCACTTCAAAGCTTCCTTTCCACCCATGTCTCTGGGGTGGTAGCCAAGTTACAGCAGGCTCTGCATGAGGCAAGTTTTGAGGAAAGACCTTCAGCAGAGGAGCCAGTGTGGACCTGCTAGCACTGGTCTCTGTATGTCATTGGCATTTGTGCTCACTGGTACCTGCCCAGGTATTTCCATCTGATTTTTGACCATCAGCCTATGCTGGTCACTTGTATCATCCTTATCTGAACTCAGAATTCTGGAGTTCCACCATTGTTCTGTTGGCTACAGTTATGCTCAAGAAGACCTTGGGTTGCTTCTTTTGTCATGCTGGAGCACAGGGAGGCTCTCAGAGTCTCCCCTTAGTTTCTTCTGCCTGGACATACCCAACCTTCGCAAACCACCGTCACTCGTCTCTCCTCACTCCACAGAGGAAGGCACAGGGAGCTTTCTTGCTGCGGTCTCCTCTACCTGGAAATGGAGCACAGATTCCTGTCCTCATCTCCCACCCCCTGAAGAAGCCCTTCTCCAGCTTCTCTGTCTTCCCAGCCCAGGTCATTGTTATCTCCTCCCCAAGCCAATCATATCTTTTTTTTCTTTTAACATAAATTTTGTGCCCTGTGTCTCCTTGGCTTTTAAAACTAAAAGAAGAGCATACTCTTGGAACTTGAATCCTTTTGCTCTCAACCTATTGTATTGTCTCTGTCACAAGATTAAAAGCCTATTTTGAAGTCCACAAAGAAAAAACGAGTAGATATTTTTCCCTTTACTCTGCTCTAACAATTCTTTCTTCCCTGAGTTGATGATACCTGTGATTGGAAGCGGTAAAGAGCAGTATGTACAAGGAAGAGCAAGGGGAAGGACCCTTAGCTCATATCTCAAATTGTTGACACATCTCTCTCTCTCTCTCTCTCTCTCTCTCTCTCTCTCTCTCTCTCCGCCCCCCGCTCCCTGCCTCTCAGAAGAGTTAAGAAGAGTGTAAGAATTAACTAAAATATAAGACTATATTACAAGAAATGTCACAGAGCAGTATTTGATTATTGCCTCAAATGGTATAAACACTGTCTTGTCAGTGGCAGATGAGGTCCAAATGAGATGATCTGAGGAGTTTTCAAAGAGGAAGAGGCATTGAATTTATTTGTAATATGTAAATTGGTGGAAAGAAACATCTAGTGAATTCCATGTTGAACCACAGAAATAGGAATATACAAAGTGTGGCCATGGAGGGGATGTTCATGATTGTAGAAAGATGGCTGCAGTAACACGGTGTTACAGAAGCTGGAGGAGGAAAGGGTTTCAAGGAGGAAATGGTCAACCATATTAAAAGCTATAGGGAAGTAAAAGCAAATAAATACCAACTGAGGAAAGGCTACTGTGTTAGTTGGAAAGTTCCTATGCTGTCGGTGTTGGGATGGCATCTACTAACACCCCTGCATATTTCAAACTTTATTGACTTCTCAAGAGAGCTGACATATAGTACAATGGGGATTGTAGGAGTGGACAGAGAAAGGTAAGACATGGCGGAGTCATGTTGGAAAATGTCACTGATTCAGAAAATTTCCAGAGAACACTTCCAGCTCCCATGGTTACTGGTTCCCAGAGCTCTGTACCCATAACCATACCTGGAGGTGGGGAGCTATTAGATTCTGAATAAGCATGCAAATGAGAAATAGTAATAATTTTAGCATCCTATTACAAACTGGCAAGGTAGCATGTTCAAAATCAACCTTACTTTAATCTATGCTTATAACTGGTAGTTCTATCAGCTGTGCTTAACCATTATTTATTGGGATTTCCAGATGGGCTCTCAAGGCCATATGTCTATAGTAGAAATGCACAAAAGAATTAGCAGAGAATCTAGCTGCAATATTACATTTTAAATTGCATAGCATATTCATAATATTCTTAGATCAGTGTTTCTCTTTTTAAAGAGTTCCTTCCTGTTCAACTTATTTGAAAAGTGACTTGCACTAGATGATTAAAAAATGAGCTTTAACTAGAATGAATGTCTTGAAGACATTTTAGTTTCATCTTTGTACATAAAGTGAATATAGAAATCTGCTCAAAATCAAGAGTTATAAAAATCTATAGCTTTAAAGAGCCCAATCTATTTTAATTTACTTACCGAATGATCAGTTTGACATATGATAGAATCTTAAATAACATCAATTTTGATAACTGCATGGTGGGCATTTGCTACTAAGCAAATAAGCATTTGGGGGACTTGGTGGTGGGAATAAAACCTTGCTCTGAGCAGAAGACAGTGTTAGAGCTGAGTTAAGTGTCTATCTGCCCAAGAGTTGGATACCAGCTCCATGGGGTAATTGGGATACAGACCTCAGAAAAAAACAAGTGGGTGAGTTCTCAGTGACAGAAAGAGGGGCTGTGTATAATTGAATGTGTGCACCCCGTTGATTAATGGATGACTGTAGGGGCACAAAGAGAATAAAATTTATTTAAAGAAACTCCCAGGTGCAAACCTCCTTCCACCCGTCACCATGGGGTCACAGTCTTTCTGCTTGCTCTTCTTATGCTAAAAACTGAGTTGGTGACCACCACACCTTCAGGAATTTCACCAGAATCTGGCTGTGACCTGGAAGTTTTAGAGATACTGGGAAGAGCAAGAGCTTTTAGGGAGGGGAAAGGAGTTGGAAAAATTGTACAAAAGATGAATATCATGGTGCACACTCTTACCAAAATTAAGAATGAATTCTGTTGATTTTCTTGAGTTCTTTGTAAATTCTGGTTATTGGCTCTTTATTGGATGTATAGCATGCAAATATTTTCTCCCATTCTGTAGGTTGTCTATTCACTCTATTGATTGTTTCCTTGGCTGTGCAGAAAATCAAACAACCCCATTAAAAAGTGGGCAAAAGACATGAGCAGAAGCTTTTCAAAAGAAGATAGACAAATGGCCAATAAACATGTGAAAAAATGCTCAACGTCTCTAGTCAACAGGGAATTGCAAATGAAAACCACAGTGAGATATCACCTAACTCCTGTGAGAGTGGCTTTTATCAAAAAGTCCCAAGACAACAGATGCTAGCATGGATGTGGAGAGATAGGAACACTCATACACTGTTGGTAGGACTGCAAACTAGTACTACCTCTATTGAAAGTAGTATGGAGATACCTCAAAGAACTAAAGGTAGAACTACCATTTGATCCAGCAATCCCATTACTGGGCATGTTCTCAAAAGAAAAAAAGATATTCTATAAAAAAAGACATCTGTACTCGAATGTTTACAGCATCACAATGCACAATTGCAAAGATGTGGAAACAACCCAAGTGCCTATCAATACATGAGTGGATTAATAAAATGTGGTATATGTATACCATGGAGTACTATTCAGCCATAAAAAATCAATTAATACCTTTTGTAACAACCTGGATGGAACTAGAGACATCCTTCTAAGTTAACTATCACAAGAATGGAAAAAAAATGCCACATGTACTCACTATTAAATTGGAACCAATGGATCAGCTCTCATGTACACACATGGAAATAAAACTCAATGGAAATCAAGCAGGTGGGAAGAGGCAGGAGGGGATAGGTGAAATCACGTCTAACGGGTACAGTGTATACCATCTGGGTGATGGGCACACTTATAACTTTGACTCAAACTGTACAAAAATAATTCATGTAACCAAAACATTTGTACCCCCATAATATTCTGAAATAAACAATAAAAAAAAAGAATGAATTCTGAAAGAAGGTTTGTCTATTTTTATCATCAGAATTTCTGGATTCATCTGTGATTCAAAAGACTTTCTATAATGGGGCACTTTATTAAGAAATCAAGTTAATAATGAATGACAGAGCACACATTCAGTACTGAGGACTTATTACACTTCACCACTCTTTTTAGCACAGGGTTCAAACTGTATATTATTTTCCAATTTTTAAAATTAAACTACATGTTATGCACATTTCCCATGTTATTGAATATTATTTTAAAAATATTTTAATGACTTCTATGTATTTCATTATATAAAGGCATTTATTTATTGAGCCAATCATTTATTACTATATATTTAGTTTGTTTTCCAAGATTGACTGCTATAAGAAATGATGCAATGGACATATTTATAGATAAATCTTTGGAAAAATTTGTAAGTATTTCCTTAGGACAAATTCCCAGAAGACCAAAGATCAAAATTTGAAGATTTTTGGTATGAATTATCACTTTTTGATATAGAACACTATAAAATGCATACCCTGGCCAGCCAGCTGTGTATGTGGGTATCAGTTGCTTGCACATTTACCAACACTTAGTGTACCATAATTTTATTTAATTCTTGTAGGTTTGATACACAAAAGTTGATGTATATGTTATCTTTATTTTAGTGTATATTTTATTACTAAAGAAGTTAAACTTTCTTAAAAGTAAAATAATTGGCTCTGTAATTTTGTGAATTACCCTTTATGGCCTTTGTCAATTTTAATTGTTATTTTTTTTTTGATTTGTGAAAACTGTTTATTATATTTATTTTTTCACTTCATAGGTACTAATGATATTTTCCCAATTTTGTTTGTGGTCTTCTAATAGAAGACTACAATATGATTAAGATTTTTTATATATTTTTTATGTACTTGAACTTAAAAATTTTTATATAGTCAAGTAGAACAATATTTTTCTTTATGATTGCTATGGTTTGAATGTCTCCCCCAAAGTTCATGTATTGGAAACTTAATCCCTAATGCAACAGTGTTGAGAGGTGGGGCTTAATAAGAGGTGATTGGTCATGAAGCCTTTGCCCTCATGAATGGATTAATGTCAGTATGCTGGAGTGGTTAGTTAATTGCTAGAGTTGGCTTGTTATAAAATCAAGTTTGGGTCTCCTTTATTTTCCTGAACTCTCTCACGCTCTCTGGCCCTTCTGCCTTCCGCCATGAGATGAGACAGCAAAGAAGGCCCTTGCCAGATGCAGGCCCCTCAACCTTGGACTTCCCAGCCTCCAAAACTGTAAGAAATAAATTTCTTTCCTTTATAAATTACCCAGTCTGTGGTATTCCATTATAACAGCACAAAACAGACTAAGACAATGACAATACTCTGGATATGATGATTAGAAAAGTTTACCTCACCCTTATATAAACGTATATTAATATTCTCTTCTAGAATGTTCTTGATTTTTTTCTTAAAAATTTATATTTCTAACCCAGTGGAAATTTATTCTGGAATATAATGAGGTTGATTAAATTTTCCCACAAATATTTAGTCACATTATATAATAAATATGATTTCAAATGCCATAACTATCACATACTAAATTCTTAAACATTCTCATCAATAGAAAGTCTGTTCTGGACTTTCTATTTTTGTTACTTTGATTTGTTTATCTAATCCTGAACCAGTACAACATTGTTCAAATTATCGTGGCTTTATGATATATTTCTTTTTTTATTTCCTTTTCTTTTTAGGCTAGTCAAGTGGAACAGTGGGAGTGGAGAAGGAACAAAGGAATCTGTAACTGGTTGTGATCATTGGCTGTAAACAACACTGCACTTGGACCAGCCGCTTTCTGATATATTTCAACATTTGATTTTGAGCCTGTTCTTATTTTTCTTTTTAAAATTTTGTTGGTTCTTATTGCATATTTATTCCTTTGGATAAACTTTAAACTCATTTGTCAAGTTGCAATAACGTTCAGTTGGTATTGAATTAGATTAGAAATGTATCACATTTATAAAAACAAACAAACTGCGGAGAGTTAACACTTTAACAATAATGGACTTTCCTATCAAGAAACATGATATCTTTCTCTATTTTAAACTCTTTTTTTGTTTTTAGTATTTTTGGGTTTTCTCTGCACAGTACTGGACATTTCTTGTTAAGATCATTTGTAAATATGTTACATTTTTGTTCATTTTGTGAATGAAATGACATTTATTATTTACTATTTGAAAATTATTGATACTTGTGTATTTATATTGTTACCTGCCACTTCTTAGTAGTTATATTTTCATGGATAATCTTCTTTAGGTTTTGAGGTAGGTTAAAAAAATGAAAAATGCATTAGTTTTGCCCCCTTTTCAATATTTACACCTTCTATTTCTTTTCTTGTTTTATTGTATTGTCCAGAACTCACAATAAATAAAAAAGAATAGTTGTGATTTTAAGAGTCCTTAATTTATTCCTGATTTCAGTTGAAAAGCCCATCAGAATGATGTAAGTTGTTGGTTTGCAAAATATACCATCTGTCATGTTAACTTTTCTCCTGTCCCAGTTTAGTACATATACTCTATTTATAATTAATGGATACTTAATTTTATCATCTATTAATGAATTAATTTGGGGACATTCATTGAAATTCTGGCTTTTTTCCCTTTATGTGATAAATTATATTAGTAGATTTTAAAATATTAAATAACCCTTGCATTCCCGGTATAAACTCCTTTTCATTGTGGTGTATTATTCTTTTATTTTCATGCTGGATTCAGTTTGTCAATGCTGTGTTCAGGATTTTTATTTCTATATAGTCACTAGACTATTTAATAAATTTTCTCTTTGAATGTTTATTCTTTATCAGGTTTTGATATTGTGGTTTGGCCAACTTCATAAAATGAGTTGAAAGCTTTCCATCATTTTCTCTACTTTGAGATTATTTAAATAGGATTGGAATATTATAAAATGAAGATTACCCAGTAATTTTTCCACAAATTTTGCTATTTCTTCCACGGTTTCTAGTCTATTCCAATATCTTACTTTTGCCTAAACCAGTTCTTAGGGCTCTTTCACAGAAAAGTGCTTCTGGGACATTAATGTACATACATATCTCTTAGGGACCTCATTAATGTGTAGATTCTGATTCAGTAGGACGACACCATTTATTCTGAGTAGCCTAATCTCTAATGTTCTACCCTAATTCAGAGAAAGATATTAGAATATCTAAGGAGATAGATGTATCTTAGGTTATGTTCTCCAGAAGCAGACTCTAATTTAAAGATTAATGTTCATGTAATTTATTGTAAAAGTGCTTCCAGGAAAAACTGACAAAAGAGTGAGTGAAGCAGGATAGAGGAGGGGAAGAAGTCAAGCAAAGGTGAAAATTCAGGTGACATCCTAGCCTCAGCTGGATCCTGCAGGGAGATCTGGAGAATAAATTACAACTCAGAGTTTGTCATGACTTGGGGCAAAAGAACTGGGCTTTATTCTCTGGCACCCATCAGTCATTGGCTAAGGGCTGTGAGGTCCAGGAGCAAGTAGAAGTGAGATAAAGTCCCAGGTACTTCCTGCTCTAGTACCTGTGAGCAAAGTGGCTCCAGTAGCCTATGGTTAATCCTCCCAAAACTAGTTGCTGAAGTTGAAGGAGGGTACACACTGGTAAAAGGGATCCAAGGTGTATTAGTCAGGGTTCTCCAGAACCAATGGAAAGAGAAAGGGAGAGAGAGAGAGAGAGAGAAAGAAAGAGAGAAAATAGGGGGGTTATTAGGGGAATTGGCTCTCATGATTATGGAGACTGAGAAGTCCCACAACAGGCCATCTGCAAGCTGGATAACCTGTGTTGCTCGTTGTGTGGCTCAGTCCAAGTTCAAAGGCCTCAGAACGGGGGAAGCCAATGGTGTAACTATCAGTCCGAGACTGAAGGCCTGAGAACCAGGGGCCACTGTTATAAGTCCCAGAGTCCAAAGGCTGTAAAGGCTGTAGGGCCTAGAACTCTGATGTCCAAGGACAGGGGAGGAAGAGTATGTCCTAGCTCCTGCAGATAAATCAACATCTTAGTCTTTCCTCTGTTTTGTTCTCTCTGGGCACCTAGCAGATTGAATGGTGCCTGCCCACACTGAGGGCCCACTTCCTCCCCAGTCCACTCAGAGTCGCATGCTAATCTCCTCTGGAAACACCCTCACAGACACATCCAAAAATAATGCTTTGCCAGGTTTCTAGGTATTTCTTAATCCAGTCAAGTTGACACCTAAAATTAACCATCACACAAGGGGATCTGGGCAGAGCAATGACAATGCTGGCTACGAAGTGGATTCTATATTCCTCAAGTAATCTTCCCTAGGCATTATTTATTTCAAACGAACCTTAAATTAAAAATAGGGCAACAGAGAGTTCAAGATTGCACTAACTGATGACTTCCAACAGTCAATCTTTCTATGTTGGAATATTTTTGCAGAAGATCAATGGCCTGGGAGTAGGGTTGATATCTGACATACTTTTGTGAAAGGCGAGGAACCACATAACAAGGGTGCATGCCTGAATAGAGATCCATATTACCTCTTCTTTAAGGTAAAGCCTGAGAAAACTATGAATGAGGCTAAGATTCTCCCAGAAAATTGTTTTTCATTTACTATATATATACACACATGGGGGAAAAAGCCTGAAGCTCTACTCCATATAATATAGCAAAAATATACTTAGCCTAGAATTTTTCAAGGCTTTAGACCATTAAAAATATCTCAGTAAAGGACCCAAAGTAAGTTATTTCCAACAATACAAGATAACTAGATAAAATAATATATACAGAAATTTTATCCACATACTAGTTTGTAATTTGAGGAAGCCCTACCCCCAAAATTCCTTTAATTTTAGGAAAGTTTATACATACCTCTTCTTTTGTGCAATTATTGACTAGAGTTTCAGTAATCTGCTTAAAGCATAATATCTGTATATAAAAATATTTTTTATTCTCGTCTCTGTAGCAGGAGAGCATACATCAAATTGTCCAAAAATGGTATCAGATCCTTAAGAAACAAATTACCCACTTGCACGGTGGCAGATTGTATTATAAAAAGATGGTTGCATGTATATCCCATTTCTCATTCCCTTCTTACAATATGACATTGACACTTCTCCATTGAGAGGTGGGGTCTAAGTTCCCTTCCTTAAACTTGGGTGGACACATGTAACTGCCTTGATCAAAAGAATATAATCAAAGTGATGCTGTGTAACTTCATGAAAGGAAATTTGGCTCCCTCCTGGCTCTCTCTCTTGCTATATTCACCCTTAAAACTCAGCCACCATTTTGAGAGAATGTCTAGGCTGTGCAGAGAGGCCATGTGTGGGTGTTTCAACGGACAGCCCCAGCTAGGCCCCCAGCCAATGGCCAATATCAGCCTCAGATATGTGAGTGAATGAGGCTTCAGAGAGTTTCAGCCTCTAGCCTTTGATCTATCCCAGACATGGTGATATGGAGACAAGCTATTTCTACTATGCCCTGTCTGAATTTCTGACCCACTGAATCCCTGAGATAATAAATGATTATTGTCATTTTGAAGCACTAAGTTTAGAGTTAATTTGGTAACTGAGACAAGCACAAGTAATCTCTCTCCACTGATTAAGATATCATTGTCATATACTAAGCTTCCAAATACACAAAGGTTGATTTATGAACTCTTTTATATTTCATTGATCTGTTTAGTATTATCTATTGAGGAAGGTTTGCTTTTATATTAGTATATGCACAGGTAATAGTAAAACACAAAATTCCAAATCTCTGTAGCTTAATACAACAAAGACTTATTTGACAGTCACATGAATTTCACCATGGGTCGTTTGACTCTCCAGGCCAGTTGTCTTCCATGTAGAGATTCAGTGATATGGGTTTCTTCTGTTAACAAGCCCACAAAGCAGGGTTCCCTCTGTTGCTCGCTGTGTAGAAAGTCAATTACTGAGACAATGAGGATTGCCAAGGAAGAAAGGAGATTTATTGTAGAGGATGCATCAAGCAGGAGGTGGGAGGAATGGACTGCCTCAAGTCCACCTCCCTGGCCAAGGGTGTCAGGGGTTTTTCTAGAGGTGAAGTGAATAATATATGAAGTGAGTGAGCATCATTACATGTTTGGGGCAGAGTGGAGGGCACACAAGCACAGTGAGAAATTATGTTAGCACATATATTGCATGATCAAAAAAATGGTGGATAAGTCCCTCCCAAGGCAGGGATTTTAGTAGTATAATGATCTAAGGGTTAATGTTGATCACTTTTTTAGCCTTGTGTGTAGGTGGGATGCAAGGAGTAGGTTGCTCAGCAGGTCCTCGGGCACAATCTGTGGTGGAGTGTCGCTTAGCTTGTCTTCTGTGGATAAACAGGTGGTATAAGGCTTTGTAATTATATCGTTGCTGCAAGGAGGTTCTGTTGTTTCTGGGGGAAAAAAAAAACTCCAAAGGGAATGTATCAGTGCAACAGAAAGTTATAAAGTTCTGATCAGCCAATCTTACTGGCCTGGGAACTTGAAACATAAGAGAACTACGAAAAGACATCTTTGTTTATGGAGCTGGTTATACTTCCATGCTGTGAGGCCACAATCTTGATATATGGCTTCCAGGTCACTGAAGCATAGGATAAAGAGCTGGAGAATTTTTGCCCAGGATCTTAAACAGTTTGACCCAGAAGTCACACCTTTTCTTCCCAGTGGCCAGAACTGGTCCCACTGTGCTGTCCACTACAAGGGGGCTAAGCAACGTGGAGGAGAACACAGATATTGGGTGAGCAGTAAATGTTTTCATCACATCCTTCATTATTCATTGTTTGTTTTTCTAGAACTTTCTTAGTTATTCTTTTCACCTATATATTGGTCCTGACAAATTTTAGAATCCAATATATTAAATTTTAATTGCTTTTATTTTTTTAAAAAAACCACAGATCTTTCTGTTTGGGGAGGGGGAGCATGAAATAAGCTAAGACAAAGATGGACATGAGTGATTTTCTACTTTCTACTGTTGGACATTTTTATTTGTTGCATCATCACCTTCAACCAAGACTCTTTTGGTTCCTGATTAAGTATTACAAATCATGAGTTAATGCCTAGCTCATTTAGCTTAGGCTATAACCAATTCCTGGCTCTAGACCCAAAAACTGAAGAAAGGTCAATGGCATTTTCTGATTTCCTTGATGATTTCTCCTCAGGGTAATGAAGAACATAACAGTGATCTGCAACGGAATAACCAGATCTGAAGCATCATTGTTCCCTACTTGAAATATTGATCTCAGAAACCTAGACTTGAAGCAGAAAACAGACATACCGTGTGAGGGGAATGTCCAATAATTTAAGAGTTCTATAGTTTGAGGGGAAGAAATAGTAAAAAATAGCCCTATTAAAGATAGGATAAAATGTTGCATTCAAAAGAAAAACAAGCCATGCACAAAAAGCTTTGAAATAGGCCAGGCATAGTCTGTCTATAATCCTAGCACTCTGGAAGGCTGAGGCAGGAGGATTGCTTGAGGTCAGAGTTCTAGACCAGCCAAAGCAAGAGCAAGATCCCATCTCTACCAAAAACAGAAAAAAATTAGTCGGACGTGGTGGTGCATGCCTGTAGTCCCAGCTACTTGGGAGGCTGAGACAGAGGATCACTTGAGCCCAGGAGTTTGAGGTTGCAGTAAGCTATAATGATGCCACTTCACTCTACCCAGGGCAATGGAGTATGACTTTGTCTCAAAATAAATAAATAAATAAATAAATAAATAAATAAATAAATAAGTTTTCAAATAATATATAAGTTTAATTGAAATCTCTAAAAGAGTAAGAAAAATATGGTCTTTTGTCAATTTCTTGTTGAGTTGACAGGGAATTCTTTTTAGAGCAGTGAGGAGAAAGCTGTACTTTTAATTTTTGTGTCTTTGTCATCTTCTGTGTCTATGTTTGTGGAAATATTCTCTCATTGCCTTGGAACATGATACATTAGGTCTATCTCAAGCCTGCGTTAAGCGGTAAATCAAAAGCATCATTTTGAGAGTACGTTGTGCTTGAATGTCCCTCTTTCCTTGGTGTGGGCAACCAAGAGTCTGCCTGGAATAGAAGTGGGCACTGGGTCCGCTCCAGACTTCTAAATATTGACACACCTGGGAAAGAGTTAGTTTGTAGCCCTTTTATCTTTTGTATTTGCTCCTAAGATGATTTAGTTTCATGGATTTCAAAGGCACCTATGTGCTGATAATTCCAAAATTTTTATCTGTAGCCCAGATCTCTCCCCTGAACTCCAGGTGCTGTCTACCTTTTGACTTGGGTGGCTCTTAGGCTTTTCTAAATAAGAAGTCTTGATTCCACCTCTACCTCCACTAGATACTCCTTCGATCTTCCTTACTTCTGTCAATGACAACACTATTAAATAAGTTATTCAGGACAAAAAAACCTACACATCCTCCTGGACTCCTCCTCCTCAAATCCTAAAGCCAAACCACCAGCAAGATTTTTAGGAAATCTACATTCAGAGCATTTCCAAAACCCAGCCACATTGCACAACTCCATCACTACCAATTCAATCCAAGTTTTTACTAAGAGGTAAGTGTTAATTTGTTCATGAATTATTCCCTGCAGAGAGGGAACTGGCCTTCTGCAAATCTCCATAGAAACTGGCCAAGATCAGTACTTAATGCAATCAATCCTGGTCAATGATGGGACTTGGACCTGAGCCCTTCAAGCATGCCCAGATAGACGCTGGTTTTTCTGCAATCATAAACTCCAATGTGGCACATCCTGCTATTAGGTTTCTGTGTCATACAGCTGCAACACAGAGCTTGGATCCTTCCCTTACTTCTGTAACACGAGAAGAGGAGCTGCCAGGATAGGGGTGGGACAAGATTATGCTTTATCATATTCTTATTATATTCTGGTCCCTGATCATATAAGAAAAGGGACTGGCAGGG
Source organism: Avahi laniger (assembly GCA_963575035.1). NCBI lineage: Eukaryota > Metazoa > Chordata > Mammalia > Primates > Indriidae > Avahi > Avahi laniger. The sequence continues at coordinate 103,582 of CAUYSK010030139.1, forward strand.
TAGGGATGGAGCATGGTTCTACTGTTCATATTGCTATTACATCCTGACCCTTCAAGGCCACACATCCCAAAAGTCCTGTCCCTCTTCCACATCTGGCATCTGGGGTAAAGCTACCCCAGAGGGTGATGGGCAATAGGGAATTTGCATATCTGCAATGAATGTTGTTCCAGTGGGTCTGATCTATTCGTCATCAGAACATTTGTCCTTATTGCATAATAGATGTTCTATTATGTCTAAATCACAGCTCTTTGTTTTGCCTCCAACATCCATTGCACTCATCCTCTAATCTTTCCCATCTCAATGAAATGGGAACACCAATTAATCACCAGTTGTTCATACCAAAACCTAAGTGTCATCGCCAATTCCTTTTCTTCACTCAAGCTGTAAATTCAATCCATCAGCAAGTTCTGCAAAAGCTCTGCTTTCAAAATATAGTCAGAATTCCACCACATTTTATTGTATTGGCCTCCTATTCAGACTGCCTTATTACCACAAAAGACCCAGGATAATCTTTTACAAACATGAATCAGGTCATGTCATCCTCTAGTTCAAAACTCCCCAGTGGTTTCCTATCACATTAGAATCTATTTGAAATGCCTTACCACAGTCACAGGCTTGATATGATCCAGCCATTGGCTCATTTTCTTCTACTCTTGCTCTTGTTCACTCTGCTCTAGGCATAGTGACCTCCTTTCCTCATCTTGAATATGCCAAGCTTGCTCCCCTCCCAAGGCGTTCTCCTCTGCCTGGAATGGTCTTCTCCTAGTCCTTGCATGGCTCTTTTACTTCACCCATGTCTCTGTTCAAATACCATCTCCTCCTGGGTACATTTCCTGATTATCCAATCTAAAATAGCATTCCCCTCACTCTGGATTCTCATCTCCTTTTTGATTTCCTTCATTGCACTCATCATCACCTGAAAGCATATTGTATATTTGTTTATGAGCTTGCTGTCTATATCCCTAATAGAATGTCAGTTTCATAATAGCTGGGACCTTGTCTATCTTGTTTGCTACTCTGACCCTAAGGCCTAAAACAGAGCTTGACACTGCTCAAAAATCATTTGTTGCCAGGCATGGTGGCTCATATCTGTAATCCTAGCACTTAGGGAGGCTGAGGCAGGAGGATCACTTGAGGTCAGGACTTAAAGATCAGCCTGAGCAAGAATGAGATTCCGTTTCTACAAAAAAATAGAAAAATTAGCCAGGCATGGTGGTGTGAGCCTGTAGTCCCAGCTACTGGGGAGGCTGACGCAGGAAGATGGCTTGAGCCCAGGAGTTGGAGGTTGTGGTGAGCTATGATTGCACTCTAGCTCGGGGGACAGAGTGAGACTCTGTGTCAAAAAATATATATATTTGTTGAATGAATGAACGAGTGGAATTAAAAAAGATTAGGAAATCATTTCTTATATAGCTGGAAAAATCAGGGGATACTTCTAAAAATCTAATTATTCATCAATTTAGTAAGGAAAGCAGGGTTTTCTGCACTTAATAGATGCTTAGTAAATACAGATTGAATAAATGAATGGATAGACTGAAACTGCCTCTATTCATCATATACAAGAACTGTGGACTACCTCTAAGCCTGTTACTTTTTCTTGACTCAAACCACCAAATACATTTTTTAAGATTAAATTTTAATTGAAAAAGTCAATCATAAATTTCTGGCAGAGAAACTGTTCAATATGGAAAAAAATTCTTTAGGGAAAAATAAAGAAGTGTCAAATATGATGACTAGATTTTTTTTTCCACTGGGAGAAGATCAAGAAATATAATCATTCTTTGAACATTTATTCAATGACTATTCATTGTTTCAAAAGTATACATTAATTATAAGCTGTTAGCACAAACTCTAACAATAATTCTATGTGAGATTGATTTTAAGTAAGATTAAAACTGAGCTTGCAGGATTTTGTTGAGCTACTAGTGAAAGTAGTGATCCTGAGACATGCAAAGTTAATTAAAAATGTATTTCTAAATAAATGTCACTTTTTATATTAATAACAAAGGAAGTGAATATTTCTTAATATTTCTTCAAGAATTTGAGAAAGTAAGATTTGATACTTGAGACTATTATTTTATAACAAGAACATAAGAAATTGAAGTTCAAATATGACTGAAATCATTCTGTCTCATTCTGTGGAGAAAGTTATTACTTCTGAGCCTGCCAGTAGTTTTATAAGCATTGTAATATGGGAGTCAAAGACCTTGGGTCTGTTTATAGCTAGGACTGAGTTCACCATTTCCTTAGGTGTTCTCCAGCAGGGTCTTTTCCAGCAAAACACAGCAATAATGCCTGAAATCTAAACCAGTGGCAGTTCAATGTCTCAAATAACCTTCACACTGGGCCTCTTAAATCGGTTTTCTTTACCCATAAAACAGATGAAGTAACTGAGGATGTAAGATGTTAATAACTTTCCCCAAATTGCAGAGCTAATAACAAGTTTCCAGGCTGGGGCAACTGTGATGCAATTGAGTTAAGGATACAAAAAATTTAGCAGCATTAGAGAAGTAAATAATCAGCCTGACTGGCAACCGCAGTGAGAGGTGCCAATGGGATATTCAAATGGAGGAAGGAAGATAAATTCTTGTTTTGGAGTTTAGAAAGTGGGCTAGGAGCAGACATTGACATTGAGCTAACATTTGAACCATGAACTAGATAAATTATCAAGTGAGTGTGAGTGGAGAAGAGAATTGAGGCCTCGAAGGAAAAGAATGCTAGGGTAAGAATGGATCCTATAGCATAATGAAGACTAAGGAAGAAGGAATTTTAAGTAAGAGTTGCCCATTTGTGTCAGATGCTATTGAGGAGTCCTTTGGGGTGAGGAATAAGATCTTTGAAATGAAGTGGACACTGGGGATCTTACTTCTAGCATGGAGCCCCCCAGCAGATTGGCAGAGTACTAAGTGATGATTTTAATAACCCTATTTCTCACCTAAATAAGGCAGGGCTAATTTTAGAACCATGTGACGCAAGATGACACACTTTATTAGAGAATTCGTTTCCTCCTTAAAAATGAGTCTTTTTATTCTCAAATGTTCTTTGGACTGCCTTGAATCCTTACATTTGTGATTTTGTGTATAAGATAATTTTTCATTATCTTTATGGAGTAACTCATGGACAATTTATTAAAAAGAAATGGGCTAGATAAAAATCTTAACTTTTCTGTCACACTAACAATGTTGCTCTTAAAATGATCTTTACAAAGTTCAAAAGGTGCATAAATTTAGAGTGGAGAGTCTTTTTTCTTTTGTCATCTTTTTATAAACCGATGATTATCCCTTATTTATGCCTTAGATGAGATGCAGTATGTCATAAGAAAGGATGTCCTCTCACTGCTTTGAAGACGCTCATAAAATGGTGCAAAAGATGCCAAAAGAGATTATTAATTAAAATTAGTGCATACCTAGCGGTTCATTAGCTTGAATTTACACTATGAAATTATTTATTAAATTGACTGCATACATTGATAATCACTAAAGACTGGGTACAATTATAATGGCTAAAGGCTGCTCTTTAGAATCAACTGCAGAGTTTTTGTTTTGTTTCATTTTGTTTTTTCCCTGAGGCTGCCTCCTTAATCAGGTAATATTTGGGGAGAAGGGAGGGAGCTTGCCATGCTTTTTGTGTTTTTTTAAAACAGACTTTAGTTTTTAAGGCCATTTTAGGTTCACAGCAAAACTGAGTGGAAAGTAAAGTTCCCATGTATCCCCTGTCCCCACACATGCACAACCTCCCCCACTACCGACATGCGGCACCAGAAGTGGTATATTCATTGCAATTGATGAACCTACATTGACATGTCATTATCACCCAGAATCCATAGTTTATGTTAGGGTCCACTCTTGGTGTTGTACATTCTGTGGGTTTGCACAAGTGTATAATGACATGCACAGAGTAGTTTCACTGCCCTAAAATTCCTCTGTGTTCTGTCTATTCATCCCTCCCTTCCCTCTAACCCTTGGTAACCATTGATCTTTTTACTGCTTCTGTACTTTTGCCTTTTTCGGAATGTCATATAGTCTGAATCATACAGTATGTAGCCTTTACAGATTGGCTGTTTTTCCTTAGTAATATACATTTAAGTTTCCTCTGGGTCTTTTCATGACCTAATAGCTCATTTCCTTTTAGTGCTAAATAATATTCCATTGTCTGGAAGAACCACAGTTTATTTATCCCTTCACCCACTGAAGAATATCTTGGTTGCTTCCAAGTTTTGACAATTATGAATAAAGCTGCTATAAACATCATGTGCAGTTATAGTGTGTGTCGACATAAGTTATCAACTCATTTGGGTAAATACCAAGGAGCACAACTGCTGGATAATAGGGTAAGAATCTATAATTTTGTAAGAAACTGCCAGACTCTTCCAAAGTGGTTGTACCATTTTTCATTCCCACCAGTAATGGATGAGAGTTCCTGTTGCTCCACACCCTCTCTAGTATTTGTAGTATTTGGTGTTGTAGTATTGTCAATGTTTCAGATTCTGGCCATTCTAGTAGGTGTGTGGTGGAATTTCATTGTTGTTTTAATTTGCAATTCCCTGGTAACAGGATGTGGAACATATTTTTATATGTTTATTTGCCATCTGTATATTTCCTTTGGTGAGGTGTCTGTTCAGGCATTGAGCTCATTTTTTTAACTAGGTTGTTCATTTTCTTATTGTTGAGTTTAAGACTTCTTTGTATATTTTGAATATCAGTTCCTTATCAGATGTATCTTTTGCAAATATTTTCTCCCAGTCTGTGGCTTTTCCTTTCATTCTTTAGATATTGTCTTTAACAGAGCAGAGGTTTTTATTTTTAATAAGGTCCAACTTTTAAATTATGTCTTTCATGAATAGTGCTTTTGGTGTTGTAAGGGGAGCTTTTAAAAATACCAAATGCCCAGACTCCACCCTTAGAAGTTCTGTTTTAATTAGCCTGGATGAGGCCTGGATCTCAGCATTTTTACAGCACTCCATTCAGTTCTAAAGTTTAGAAGCACAAGTCTAAAGCCATAGCATCCTTTCTCTAGTTTGTGGCAATAGTTTTCTATAATTAAAAAGCAAAACCCAATTATTTGTTTTTCTGGTGACAGTCTGCTCTCCTGGTTTTCCCCCTACCTCTTTGACTTCTTTTCAATCTCACTCAATGTAGGAGAGCTCCAGGGCTTCATCCTATCTCCCCGTCTTTTCTTTAGCTAAATTCTCTCTCTAGGTAATCTCAGTCACGTAGCTTTAAATAACCTCCATAGGTTGACAACCTCCAAATGTATAGCTCTAGCTCCGAAATTGGCCCTGAAACCCAGACTTGTAGAGCAAACCACCTTCTTTACATTTCAACTTGGATGTCTTATAAGAATCTCAAACTAAACCTGTTCCAAACTGAATTAATGATTCCAGCTCCACCCTTCACCAAACTCATGCTGCCATCACTCCACCATGGGGCAGGAATCACCCTTGATGTTTCACCTTTTTTCACCTCCCACATCCAATCCAGAAGGAAGTCTTGTATATCCTACTCAGAAAACATATCCAAAATCTGTCCACTTCACTCTGTCTACACTACTTAAACCTTGGTGCAAACTGCCACCTTGTCTTGCCTATGAGACTTCAATGACTTCTCTCCTGCCACTCTTTGTCCCTTCCCACCTCCTTATCTCCCATGATCCGTCTCTACATATAAGCCAGAATAAGCTTCTAAAAATATAAACATTTAGGAGGCCAAGGCAAGAAGATCACTTGAAATCAGGATTTCAAGATCGGCCTGGGAAACATAGTGAGACCCTGTCTCTACAAAAAGTTTAAAAATTAGCTGAGCATGATGAAACATACCTGTAGTCCCAGCTACTCAAGAGGCTGAGGCAGGAGGATTGCTTGAGCCCAGGAGTTTGAGGCTGCAGTGAGCTACGATGATGTCACTGCACTCTAGCCCGGATGATAGAGTGAGATTCTGTCTCCAAAAAAAAAAATGTAAATCATTGTTTTAAACTCACCAGTGAATTGCCATCCTACTGCAAACAAAACTATATTAGTTTCCTAGGGCTGCTTTATCAAAATACCAAAAGGTGAGGGGTTTAAAACAGCAGAAGTTTTCTGTCTCATAGCTCTAGAGACCAGAAGCCTGCAGTCAAGAGCCATTGTTCTCCCTGAGGGCTCTAAGGGAGACTCCTTCCTTGCAGCTTCTAGCTTCTGGTATTTGCCGGCAATCCTTGGCATTTCTTGGCTTGCAGATGCATCAGTCCAGTGATATGGCTGTCTTCTCCCTGTGTGTCTTCACATCATCTTCTCTCTGTGCATATCTATCTCTGTGTCCAAAAGTCTCTTTTTCACCAGGACACCAGTCATATTGGATTAGGCTCCATCCTAATGACTTCATTTTAACTTGATTATCTCTGCAAAGACCCTACTTCCGAATAAGGTCATATACTGAGGTACGAAGAGATTAAGACTCTAATATATCTTTTTTGGTGGGGGATACATAATTCAATCCATAACAAAAACCCAAAGTCCCTACATTGTCCTATACAGTTTTATAGGCTATATATAGCCCCTGCTTCCTTATCTGACCACATCTCTCACCACTTGCCCCTCTCACTCTGTTCCAGCCACCCTGGCATTTCTGCTCACTGAACTTGATCTTAGCATTTAAATGCCAATGTCACCTCCACAGAAGACTAATTCTGATCACCTTATTAACTCACTCCCCTTCCTACACTACCTTAGATACTCTCTATTTCATCACTGTTTCATTTTCATCATTAGCATTTGTCACATTCTGAAGTTATCTTGTGTATATATTGTGTCTGTCACTGGGGCAGATGCTACTGGTTCTCTACCCAACTATCATTCATCTTGTTATCGCTAAGAGAGATCTGACTGTTTAGTTTGGTGTGCACCCAGCCCCAAGAAATGAATGGTGATTGGACCAGGCCAGTGATGGTATTTATATTTCCCATTGCAGAGATTGCTGTTGGGCTGGGTATGTGATCAGGTTCTAGTCAATGAGACAGAAGGGGAAGCCTTTGAGGTTTCTGGAAAGATCTTCCTTGTGATTGAAGAAGCAGACAAAGAACAAACTCTTCTCTCTTTCCCTTTTGACTCCTGAATTTCAATATGATTTCTAGAGTTCCACCAGCCACCTTGTGTCCATAAATTGACCCTCCAGAGGAGAAGAGAAGCCAACAATGCTGAGCATAATGGAAGTAGAAGGAGCTTGGGTTTTGGATGATATCATGGAGCCACTATACAAACCCCAGGACTGCCCACTTCCTGATCGGGCATCATAAATGGCCTTATGTTTTGAGCCATTAAAACATGAGGTTTTTGCTATTTGTCTTTAATGTGTCTTTACTGACATACTCCTCCACCATAATCATAGAAACTTTGTCCTATCCAACGCCAGGGCCCCTGGGATAAGAAAAACATTGGGCAGTTAGGAGGCACTGAAAACATTTTTTTTCTGTATTTCAAAGTTTATTTCCATTTATTTACTATGGCTTTGTGACAATGACTTTTAAATGATCATGCTTTTTGAAAGACAGTTCTTTTCAAAGAGGAATATTCGTCAAATGAATGCATGGATGAATGAAAGTACCTATTTGCACACCTGCCATGCAACTTGTCTTTGCTCCTCTGCTTCAGTCTTCTTCTTCCACTTACGTAAGCTCTCCTTTGTCTCAGTCTGGCTTTCCACCCTATCCTCTCCTTTTTAACCTCTTCTGGCCCCAGCTCCCTAACTTGGCTCCACTCTGCTCACCACATCCTCCTGGCTCATCACAGCATGAGTTTTGGCCCGGCCAAAATGTCTAGCAGCATGTCACTCCACAAACACATCTTCGTCCTCTGGTTCCCACTCTGTGCCTTCAAAGCCCAGACCCAATGGAGCTCTCCTGGAGGCACAACTTCCTCTTATTGTATTTTTTTCTTTTTTTGTGGCACTGATCAAGTTCTACCTTGCAGTGTCTTTATAAGCAAACATTTCTCTCTTCCCCGTACTATTAAAAATGCCTCTAAAAACTAGATCCATGTCTTTCCCTTATTTGTCTTCCCCATAGGAGTATTACTACGTAGGCACTGCTCAGGGAATTTTTGTTGAATGGGGGCAGCACAGCATAGTAGTTAGGACATGGCCTTTGGAGACAGGAAAGCCAGAGTTTCTATCTGCCATTTGCTTGTTGCGTCAACAACAGGCAAGTCACTTAACTTCTCAGAGCCTCAGTTTCTCCATTTGTAAAATTGAGACAATAATAAGATCTACCTTATAGAATTGTGTATCTCTCTGAAAAAGACAATGCATATAAAACATTTGACATAAAGCCCAGCAGAGAGTAAACACACATTAAGTAATAGTTATTACTATTAGCAAATATTTTTGAATGAGTGAATACTATCATATTTATAAGGACAATAAAGATTAGCATTCTCTTATATATTCTTATAGATATTGGCCTAGGCAAAGAATTTATGAAGAAGACCCCAAAAGCAATCACAGCAACAACAAAAATAAATAAATGGGACCTGATCTGGTTAAAAAGCTTCTGCACAGCCAAGGAAACAATCAATAGAGTAAAAAGACAACCTACAGAATGGGAGAAAATATTCACATGCTACACATCCAATAAAGGGCTAATAATCAGAATATACAAAGAACTCGAGCAAATCAGCAAGAAAAAAAATCAAACAATTCCATATTAAAAAGTGGGCAAAAGACATGAACAGAAACTTTTCAAAAGAAGATAGACAAACACACAAAAAAAGCTCAACATCTCTAACCATCAGGGAAATGTAAATCAAAACCAAAATGTGCTATCACCTAATTCCAGTGCAAATGGCTTTTATCAAAAAATCCCAAAACAACAAATGCTGGCATGGATGAGGAGAGATAGGAACACTTACACACTTAGAGGGACCATAGACTAGTACAATCTCTATGGAAATTAATATGGAGATACCTCAAAGACTGAAAGTAGACCTACCATTTGATCCAGCAATCCCACTACAGGGTATTTACCCAAAGGAAAAAAGGACATTTTATAAAAAAGATACCTGCACCTGAATGTTTGGAGCAGCACAATTCACAACTGCAAAGATGTGGAAACAACCCAAGTGCCCATTGATCCATGAGTGGATTAATATAATGTGGTATATGTATACCATGAAGTACTAATTAGCCATAAAAAAATGGTGAACTAATACCTCTTGTGTTAACCTGTATGGAACTGGAGATCATTCTTTTAAGTGAAGTATCATAAGAATGAAAAAAAAATCACCACATGTACTCACTGTTAAATTGGAACTAATCAAACAACACTTATGTGCACATATGGAAATAAAACTCATTGGAAATCAAACAGGTTGGCAGGGAGGAGGAGATGAGTAAATTCACATCTAATAGTACAATGCACACCATATGGGGGATGGGCACACCTACAACTTTGACTCAAACTGTCCAAAAGCAATTTATGTAACCAAAATGTTTGTACCTCAATAATACTCTGAAATTTTTTTAAAAAATTAACATTCTCACAGATAATTGTAAACTGTGCCTAGTAGGCAATACCAGTATGTGGGGATTAAACGCACACATGTACACTGTGGATCTTATTATATACCCCACAAGAATTTTCTACTTTTGAAATGTTATAACAGATACTATAGTAGACTGACAATTAATCTAAAACCAGATACCTGTTGGGAAAGTAACGAGGTGAAAGTGGAGGCTGTATTTCCATTTGTATGTTAATGATGTTAGTTTTCCTAAATTTGGAAAATGTAGTGTTCAGGTCAGGACTCCTCTTTGCCAACCTCAGAAACTGTCTCTAGCTAATTAAAGCAGAAAGGAATTTATTGGCAGGATCTTGGCAGGGGTGGGGATTGGGTGCAATTCACACAATCACCAGGAAAGCTGGAGCTCCAGGCTCATAAAATGGTGGCGAACACAGATGTAGCCAAAGAGTCCAGACTGCTAAGGATGCCATCACCGTGGGCCCTGTGTCTCCAGGACACCCGGCATCATATTGCTGGACTCTGTTGCCCTTGACACTGGTTGCTGCAGTCTCTGGGCTCTCAATTCCAGTGGGACCACAGAGAGAATAACCTCTGAGTGTAGGTATGCCTTGACCACTCCTCCTGGATGGTTCATCTGGGGAACCAGACTTGATCACGCCTGGCTCCTCCAGCTGCCCTGAGGAGGGGAGAGGAAACACCTGCTCCCTAAGGTTCTGCAACAAGGAGACGGGTCCTGTTTCCCACCTGCTTTGGGACTACTCATTCCCTCAGGGGTGTTTGGATGCTAGGTGACTCCTATTAAATGTCCACTAGGGCTACCAAGAAAGAGAGAGGCAACCTGAAAACAGGACCAGAAATAAAAGGCTCAGAAGTGGTCCCTTAAAAGATTTCCCATCCAGCGGATAGACATCTTTTTCTGCAAATTCTTCCTTCCCTGAGTGCATATGAAATAACAGCAGGGGTCTTTTCATCCCTTTTGCATAAATGGAAAGTTAAAGGGAGCCCTTCTTTCTCAGCAACTTTAATGATGGCCAGTAAAGAAACCATGCATGGCACAGTGACCTTTCTAAAAAGCATGGTGATGTGATGAAAAGAGTTGCTGTTGCCAGATACCTATTGACAGCCTTAGAAACCGGTCCTCTGCATCCCAGTGGGCGGAGGCAAAGCCTCCCTCCTGAATGGGGCAGCAGATGGTATTCTTCGCCACCCCTGACAGAATAATGGTTGGAGGAAGCAGTGGGGCTCCATCTGGGAGAAAGCCTGTCTTCTACAGCCAAGTAGTCAATGTGTTAGCAATCTTTATACTTTCTGGAAAATTCCGCCCAGGAAGAACTGCACCTTTTCATGTTGCTTCACAGCAGATAGAGTGACTCTGACAATCCGAAGGTGAAAGATGGCAGGGTGGAGAGGAGGGCATATGTTGAGAAAGCCACAAATTATTTCTTAGGAGAAATGAAAAGGTGGATGGATGTCAAGCTCTGATATTTGAAAATGTTCATGGCCAAAGAGTTCATTCTCCCTCCCAATCTGACCCACAAAATTGAGCCAAAAAATGTATTCCTGACTGTTTCCACGGCTCTTACTCAGCTACAAGTCATTTCCCCTTTCAGATTATTTCCAGTTTTAAGGTCCAATTTCCATTTGCATTTTGATCTTCTGCTTTTAAGATATTTAGCCAATATCATCATCAGCCAAGTGCCAGGTTTCCCATCATGGCTTTGAACTTGTCACTTATCCTTTATCTTTGCAGGTGGACTCTGTTTGTGACTGACTGGTCCAAGCTAGACAGGGTTTTTTCCCAGGTAAAACAAAAGAAAAGGGGCTTTTTAATAAAGGGTGGCAGTAAAACTAAAAATTTTAAGATGTCTCTTGTAAACATCAGTGACTGGAGTAAAGATTCCATGGAAAAGTATTAAAGTGATTATCGATTTATTAATGAATAATAAATGGTTGGTACAGCAGAACACGACAGTTTCAACATGAATAACTATAAGAAGCTCCCAAGAAAAATTTCTTCTTAAGTTTTATGATATATTTACTTTCTGTGAAATATTGTTTTTTTTTTTAAAAATCCTCAGTTTAATCCTTCATCAGTATTAATAAAATAAATTATTCTGGGGCTGAGTCTACCCAGTGTAAAAAAATTATAAAGGATTCTTTGTATTTTCCAGTAAAATTGCTGACAGTTTTCTGCTTAATTTTCAGCTTTTTAAGGGCAGGGATTATGAAATATTTCCCTTTGTAGTCCCACGGCTCACAACACAGCGTTATTCAGCTGCAGGTACTTAATCCACACACATAGTTAGCTTTGTCACTTTTCTACTAGTTGTGGCATGGTGAGTTGGCCTTACCTGTTAGTCTAGTTCTCATTGTTTTCTAAATCAGATGTAAAGTTTTATTCTAAATGATGCAGATGAAGGTGCTTAGTACAGTGCCGCTGTAAGTTTGATCATGTATATGCTGCTAAAAATCATTTAATGGATGAACAACTCCGGGGGGGGGGGGGAAAGAATTCTCACCACCCACACACATCGTGATAAAATAGGGCAGCGTTTTGCACTTGCTTCAACAGCATCGCCTGAGAAAGATTTCTGATTCCCATCTTTCTCCTCTCTTGCTTAGAATTTTAATTTCATCCCAGTCAGCTGCCGAATCTTTCAACAGAATGCCACTCTATCTTTGTATTTCCAAAACTATGCGTCTCTATTGCGGACTGCACATCTTTATGGCAGCCACATGCTCGCAAAATAATTAAATTCAGAATATTCATTTGGCCTCTTATTATTTCCATAATACCAAAGAGACGGAGAGAGAGAGCGAGAGAAAGAAAGAAACTTCCTCGCCCTCGTTCTACGCTGTTCGCATCACAAGATGCTCCGTGGAAGGGAGCCGAGCGGTGGGCAGCGGCTGAGTCCCCGATAACGAGCGCCTCACATTTCCGTGGCATTCCCATTTGCTAGTGCGCTGCTGCGGCCGCACGCCTGATTGATATATGACTGCAATGGCACTTTTCCATTTGACATTCTCTCTCTCTCTCCGTCTGTCTCTCTCTCTCTCTCTCCCTCTCTCTCTCCCCCCCCTCTCTCTGTGTCGCTTAAACAACAGTCCTAACTTTTGTGTGTTGCAAATATAAAAGGCAAGCCATGTGACAGAGGGACAGAAGAACAAAAGCATTTGGAAGTAACAGGACCTCTTTCTAGCTCTCAGAAAAGTCTGAGAAGAAAGGAGCCCTGCGTTTCCCCCAAGGTAAGCAGGAAAACAAGCGCTGCCGGCTTGCCTAGGAAATCGCTTCTTTCCAAACCGAGCATTTCATCCTCCTCTCAGACAAAGAGACAACCTTTAAATACCACTGAAATTTGCATTACTTTAATTTGCATTAATCTGTAGCATGCTAGCATTGTGTTTTTTAAATGAACGGGTCTTTGAAATCTGTGACAGAGCAGGGAGCCTCTCAGAGAAGCTCGAAAATATCTTTTGGTTTGACTTAAAGAGATTTTCTTTTCAAACTCTGCGTAGTTAGATGTAACTTTGTGATGGTTCTTATAGTTGACCCTGTGAAAGGGGGCTGCGAAGAAGCTACTCGCCAACATGGATTCGTGGAGCCCAGTATCTTCCCCACCGCCTTCATCCCACTCACAATGGGGGTACTATTAACACAGGCTAGCCTGAGAGTTTGAAAACGCACTGTTTACTTTATTACTACTTATGTATGCTGCTGATCTCCTGCCAGGGCTCTGTCGGAGTGTTCAGAATGACTTCAAACAATAGGCAACATTTATTTCTAGCTTTCTGTGTCACGCTTTGCAGGAATCCAGCTCCTTTGCACTCTTCCCCCAACGCGCAGGACTTTGCTTCCATAGATGCCTGCGGGAGCACTGGGGAGAGCTGAGGATGGGCTTACTGTATGATTTTGATTGGGCAAAAAGTCCGAGGAAATGCTTGCCATTTGCCTTGGACTTATTGCAGGGGGTTATTTTTAGTCGTCAGCTCGTCCCCGCAGCACGATGTCCAAGGAGTGACTGGGAAAGGATGCTCCCACCAGCACAGGGTCCAGGACCTGTAGGAATGGCTCCTACAGATACCTGAGGAATATTCACAAGGTTCTTTCAAACTCCTGAATATCAGTTCAGTCTTTAAATGAACAATTGAGCTGTAGGAGGCCTGGGCATAACTCTTTCTTGGGGGACGGGAAGTTTGATTGTGTACAGAATGTTAATGACTCAGAATGCCCAGTAACTGAGGCTCATTGTAATGGATGAGCCTAGATAAGCCTCCATGAAAGAGGCAGACGCCCATCTCTACTGAGATTCAGGTACGGGAAAGGAAGCTATTTAGCAAGATAGGAGTCCCATGCGCAGTTCTTTGTAATTGTCATTAATAACACATATAGCTGCTGCAAAACATGCCTCTTTTCTTTTCTAATATTAATGTATTTTAATTACAAGGAGCTGGCATCTGCAAATTGCTTTAATACATAACATTAAATACCAGGTGCATTTGAAAGCGTAGAGACGCCTAAAACGCGGTGTCAGTTGTGGGTGTCAACGAAATACAGCCAGGACTGCAGAATGCTTCTCAGCTGAGCATTTAGATCGTGCAAATATCTACTCATTTTCTTCTTGCCAGTCTTGTTTCTGCAAGTAAACTTTAGGGTCCTGTTGACCAGTTTTCATTGCAGAGCAGGACATAGTTTATGGGGAACTTTTCTGATTGTTGCTAACAACTAGCCTAACAAGCATTGTTAAATGAAAATCTGACTTTTGAATGAGTTAATTTACAACTTTGGAATATTCACTATTCAAGAAATCCTGTATGAATTCTATCGCTATAAAATTTTACTGTGATTTTTTTTAAACGGCTGTTAGCAAAGCATTTAGCTGAATCAAAACAATTTTCTTAAATTATTATTCAGATCATTACATGAGAGTATTTGAACACAAAATGCAATGTTTTGCATCATTTATTTTAAAATACATTTGGTTCAGGTAACGGGAGAACTGGCTGAGGCCTTCTTACGACTGTGTACCAAGCAGCTGACACCCACAGATGGAAATGTGCCTGTGGAGTTTTCAATCTTAATTTGAGTTCCAATGACACTGTCAAGGGAAAAATAAATCATTTTTCAATACATTTAACAATTTCCAACTCATTTATTTTCTTGGGCCCTTGAAAAATGTGGTGAATTTCTTGGAATTATAGCCACCAATGGTGGCTGGCAATTTGTACTCTATTTTAAGAACTTGCAATTCAAGTACTATTATTCTTACTGGTTAGTTATTTGTTTCATCGCTATTTTTCATAAATATTTATTAAGCATTTTCTATGTGCATGGCGCTATGCTACTCCTGATGGATGCAAAGATGAATGAGATATTGTCCCCCACTCTAATTCTCAGTCCATATTCTGTCTCCAGGACTGAAATGGACTTTGCCGTTGAGTAAATTGGACAATAACTTTCTTCTATAAAGAACCATTTAAAATAGCTGCTGGTTTCCAGATTTACTTGAAATGATTGTCCCTCATCAATAGGTTTTCTTTCCATTTATGATTAAGGGGTTCCCCTGAGGCCTTTTTCACCAGATCCTGAGCATACGTCACTTGCACAGCTAACACAGCCTAGATCTTTCTAACCTGGGTAGAAGATGCCTGGAAAAAGAGCAGTTGATCCTTTCTCTGCTCTCTGGAGCACTCTTTGAAAAGGACCACGTGCTGTTTCTGTGGGGGGGGGGCGGGGGCTGGGCGCGAGTCACCTACTCAGCAGCTGATGTCAGGGCTCTTTGATGAATCATTGAATTAGAAATATGCACAGAGGAAGATGCAGTCACTATCTCCCATCAGTTACTTGTTCCACCCCCAGGATCAAAACCAATGACCTCTGGGCCTGGCCTATATTCAAGAGGCCCCTGGGAAGAAGCTGCTGGAAGCTGTTCCCCAAACCCAAGTCTCGGTCAGAGCCACACACAGTGTTGCTTTCAAAAAATTCAGTATCGTGTTTTACCACGCAGTTAGGTTACCGGGGGAAAAAAGCCTGAAGACAGCATCACCAGGGTCCTTGACTTAGTCCTTATCAGTAGATAATCCCCCATGGTGGGATTAAAATGCCTCTGACTCCCTGGGGTGCCTGACTCACCCTAGCCAGCCCTGAGCTTCTTGGCCAGTGGCCTTGGAGCCCATCCTCACCTCTTCCCATGACAGTTGGTCAATGCTACTTTGTCCAGGCCCTCTTGGCTAGGCCAGCAGCCAGTGAGTGCAGAGGGGATGGGGAGGCAGGTGCAAGGACTGAGAAGTGCTAACACAGAGGGGGTAGCAGGGCCATGGGAGGGTGGGTGAGCTCTATGGCTGGGATTGCTGTGGCCTGCCCTGGCTGTGATCAGCTGTCATTTCCTCTTCGTGTATGACACTGTGGAACATATTAAAATTTCTCTGGGATGGTATGTTTGGAATTCCTCTGATGCCCCACCTCACCAACTTACCCGGACAATAAAAGCAAGGTTGTAAGCCTTTGAACAGCTGACCGGCTATATATTTCCCCTCTTTCGCATAATCTAATTCAGAAAAGAATCCAGCTAGACTGGCAGTGCCATGTCTGGGTGCTTGCTTCCTGCAAGTCCTTCCTCCACCACCTCCTCCCGCCCGCCTTGGAATCTTCCTGGGTGGCATGTGGCTTTTCTTTTCTTTTGCTCGCCACTGCTCCCAGTCTGCCCCCTTTTCCCTTCGCCTGAGCTCCTTCCATTGTGAGCTGGCTCTTGGCTCTGTCTGTTTTCTAGACAGCCTGGGTCCTGTTCCATCCAGAGAGAACAGCCCATGAGGTCTCCCCATCTTCATAGTATTCCCAGGATGTCATTCTTGGCACCAGCTCTGCCGAGGCAGGGCTGATAGGACTGGGGGGCTTTTTGTAGCCCTGAGCCTGAACCCACTTGCAGAGAGGAATAGCCACATGGCTCGGCTGCCCTTTAGGCTGCCAAGAGCAGGGCTGGAGTGACCGGGTTGGCAGAGACAAGCATACCATCACAGTGACCCGAACATCCCCGGCAAAGGCCTGGGGGCAGGAGCTATGGGGACGGCTGGATGCACTTCGGCCTAAATTAAGAGAAATGTGGTTATTCTCTGTTTGGGGGAGGGGGTGGAGGAGACAAGTGACCTGAAACAAAGCTCCCTGGATCCTTGGGTCTGTCCTTCCCACATCCCTCCTTCCCCAAACAGAAAGAAGGAGAGACAGGACTTTCAATTTGGCGAGCACAGGCCTGAATGTCTTCATGAAACCTGCTTGGTGAAAAGGAGAGGGGAGAAGTAGATCGTGGGTTGAACTGAACTAAAAATGCATGAGACTTTAGAAATGGGGAGGGATTTTTTTCCTTCTTTCATTCTTTCTCTTAACAGCAGAACAACAGTTTGGGTGATGAGTTGCAAATGGAAGGAAGTGGACCTCTCAATTAGAGATTCCCATTTAAGAGCCTCCTATAAACCTCCCTGTGCAACATCCTTAAAAGATGCTGCTAATGTCCTTGGGACCAAAAGGTATTAAAGAGCAAGCCACGAGGAGGCTTCCTATTCCTTTTCTTTTCCTGAGGGCTTTGGTTGTCTTTTCCGAATTAGCTAAAGTTCATTAAAAGACCCAAAAGGAAAAATTTAACACAGCTGAATTAAAATGAGCCTTTCCCTGTTAGCTTGACAAGAAGGAAAAAAGAAAGGAAGAGAACAAAGAAATGAAAGAGAAGAAAGAAACAACTTTCCTCCACTGCTACTCCTTGGGTTTTAATATGAATTATTCCATACAAGTCCCTAGGCTAGAGGATCTATTTAAAGAAGCCTGGCAGCATGAAGAGAGAGGGTAAAAATACAACCACTCTTTTGTCCATCAAAGGTTTTCTTTGGGAGGACATTAAGAGCATTCCTGTTTCCTTGTCTGCCCCTGCCAGTGGCAACATTCCAGCTGGTAGTGCCCACTCCTCACCCATCAGGTCAGCAACCATGAACTTCTGTGTTTGATTTCAGGAGAAAACACAGGATGGGGAATCCTTCCAAAACTCCCATGTGTGCAGTGGGGAAGGGGAGGCTGGTACTGAAATGAGTGCTCGTTTGACTGTGCAGGTTGTATGCTGCAAATTCACACACCCACACGGTTGAGTTTTTGAGGAAGATTGTGCTGATGGCATTATTTCTGATGCCAGCTTCCCCCACATCTGCAAAGCTTTTTTCCCCCGTATCTCTGGCAGTCATTTGCTTGGCACTATTTATGCTTACTGTCCCCTTCCTCAGTGATTTTCAGAGCCTGATGGTTGAGCATATATCCCCTAAGAGTCACACCCCCAGACCCATTTTCAATAGTCAGAATGTAACACCCTGGATGGGGTTCACAGTCTGGAACAACTACTTTCTTGTTAGAAAGAGTGCTGACTCAGAAGATTCAAAGAATGGGTAACTTCAGTTGGTGACATATACCCCAGTGCTCATAATCAGGAATTCATCCAGTTGGGGTCCATTTCACCCTCATGGCAAAATCTGGACATGAACATTTGACTACCAGCTTTACAACGGGTATGAGATTTGCAATAGATATATTTTTCTCTTTTCTCTTTTTTTTTCCACAAAAGCTAAGAATTTTTCAGACAATTTGCTCTCTTCTAAGACCTGGCTCAATCCCAACTTCCTCTTTTAAGCCATGATCCAACCAATTGCAGTATCTTTGAAAAATGAAAAGGCTACAGGTTAAGACATTTACGAAAGTTGGTGAGCTGTCAGAAAATGCTCAGGGGTGGCCTTTATACAGTGACACAAACCAACAACAGCCCTGAACGTGGAGTCTTCTTCCATCTTTCATCAATAGGGAATTAAAAATAGGAAGAGAGCAGGTCATGGGAGAAATAACAAAGGAGAAGGAGGAAGGATTATTTTATTTTTGATGTTCAAAATCTGCCACTGCCCTTTCAATTTTTTCAAATAGCACAATTTCAGAAAGGGAAGGATCCCTTCATTTCACCCACTCTCTCTCAGGACGGGATTTGAAGTTGCCTTCTTTACCTGAAAAGCAGGTCAATTCTTCAAGTGAAAAAACAGCCCCCACCCTCAACTCTAAGTACAATATAGGTACACACATTGCTAACATCAATATGAAAAGAAAAGAAATCCAATCCTTAATCAAAGTCCAATATTTCTTTAAAATCCAAGGGGATATTTTAGGTCTCAATACATTCCTATGATTCCCCCCAATTATGAAAAATTACCCCTTTTCAGAATTTAAATTTTTCTTTTGAGGTTTGGAATCCAAAGGTAGCACAGTAGGATCATTACGGGAGAGCTGACAAGGAAAAGATGTAGCATGCAAGGTTCAAGCAAAGTAAAATACAGAGAACCACCAGCCCAAGAAGTTTGGGATTATTAGTAATATAATGAAATGTGTTTTTGTGTGATTTTTAAATTAACTTTGCTCCTTTGACATAGGTCTGTGTCCAGGAGTATCCCACATTACAACAGGATCGAATTCAGTATTCAAATCCCACCATTGTGCAGAAAAGGCAAATTGAATAGGGAATGGAAAGACTAAGTCGCTCCTATTGTTTATACACCTTTCTTAATGAAGGGCTCTGCAGCTGTTAGGTTAGATCACTGCCCACCATTCCAAAACGTTGCGGGTGAGGAGATTCAAATGTAGCTTTGGAAACACTTTGCTGGACACTTTGAAAAAAAAGCCAACATACTCATTCGGCTCTAGGGTAAAAGGGAGACTGTACCCTGAGCTGACATTGGTCACCTCTCTTCTCCTGAGGCCATATCACAGCCAGCAGTCCAATGGCAGGGCAAGTGTTGACTTATTTCAGTGAAAGGGTCCCCAGAATACTTGGCCACCTTTTCTTTTCCACAGGGAGAGTGTATCTTTATGTGTTTTGGCAGGACTGAGTCCTCTGAGTTGGGTATCTCAGAATGCTCCTGCTTTCTTTCCAAAGGGTCTTATGCAAGGTGGGCAGTAGAGTGTGTCTCATTCCTCATGCAAAACCTCCCTTCCTGGGACGGAGTGGGTGAAATGAAGGGATCCTTCCCTTTCTGAAATTGTGCTATTTGAAAAAATTGAAAGGGCAGTGGCAGATTTTGAACATCAAAAATAATCTTTCCTTCTTTTCTTTTTATACTTCTTCTGTGGCTACTTCTGTGGCTTCTTCTGCCTACTTTTATTTCCTATTGATGAAAGGATGGAAGGAGACTCTGTGCTTTAGGGCTACCATTGATTTGTGGCACCCTAGAAAGGCCACCCCTAAGTACTTCCTGACAGCTCATCATCATATCAGTCACAGCTTTTAGTGAGGTGGCTAGATTTACAGAAATGACCCAAACCCCTGGAGGAAAAGACTTCAACAGAAAAGTGCTTCCTGACACTCGAGTAATCAGACGTGGTCATTTCCAATGTATACAAGGTTTGTATTCTAAAGTCAATTAGTTATGTCAACTGTCAAGAACTTGGAATGAGTCTTTCCACAGAAACTATAGAAGCCCACAGATGCCCAACACAGGATCTAAGAACCATAACCAATGGTCAACTCTTTTAGAGCCAAGTCCTAGCTCAGGTCTTCAGGAATGTACCTCTTCTAGTACAAAGGTTCTATGGATACTTTACCAAGCATAGTGTCTTGCTCTTGACCACTAGGACATTATTAATTCTACATCTGCAAAGAAGACAACTCTTCTAACCAATCGTCCTCGCCTGTCCTGAACTAGAGCATCACAGATGACTCCTCTAGGGCATGAGGATCTGTAGCTTAAGCTTAGTTTAAGAATAAGAGTCATTCATAAGAAAGGTGAAGGAGGGTTGAACTCAGCCTAGGTTGTCATCATTAAATAAAAGAAGTCTAATTCTAGCATTGACTACTATTAAGCTTTCTACTCTCCTCATTTATGCTTTGGTAGAGACTGGACAGAAACACCACAAATTTTAAGACAGCTTTACGAGAAACAGAAACTGGTTAAATATTCTTGCTAACCACTTCCTATTATTAACAGGACATTATAAATTTATAAACTACATTTAGTACATTTCAAGCACCAAATCAATGTGTTATTAAGGGCTGTTTTTATTCCAGGCCACCAATATGGCCTCATCAAGGGGCAAGCTCTTATAGTTTGACCTTTAATGTTAGCTAAGGCACTGCATTAGACCTTGTTTGGACTCTTCTGCAATCATTAAGTCCTTGAGTAAGGAAGGAATTCTTTTTGTAGTATTGCTTTTGGGGTCTATATAGCCCCAAAGCAGGTGCTGTACTCTGAAAAGCTTGGATAGAGTTAAAGACTGTTAAAAATGGATAGAGTCATAGAAACATCTACACTAATCTATTCATTTTGTAGATGAGGAAACTGAGTCCCAGAGAAGGCAAGTGTCTTGCTCAAGATCACACAGCCAATGATTGGAGGGTAGGACAGATGGATTGAAGATTGTTAAGAGCAACCTGTCTTCCATCAGATCAGGCAGCAGTAGAATGCTCTTTAGTTTTCGGAATGCAGAGAAATTGTTATCCAATATTTCTGACAAATCAGTGCAAAATACTTGGACACAGGACACTAAGAACGTAGGCTCGCAATGGGTCTGGGAAAGAAAAGATGAAAGCTGTAGGTAACTGGGAGCTTGGATAACAATGAGAGTTTTTTCTGGGTTTCCTGATAATGCGTCAAAATCAAGATTTTTAAGTTCCAGTCAGGCTCAAGGCTGAGTCCTCCCACTCCAGTCCTTCCCTAGACAGTAAAACTATTCAAGCCAAGGACACACGCGCAGGCGGGCTGCTTGACAGTTGGCTCATTCCCCCAAACCATTTCTATTCCTAATTATTCATTTTAGCACTCCTGTTTACCCCAGAATTGTGATTTATTGCCTCTTTCCCCAGCGATACTCTTTCTTTCCTTTTGCTTCTCCCATCTCTTTTCTTCCTCCATCATCCCCACTGCTGAGTTTGGCCACACTTGGCTAGTAGTACAGGTTGGGAGAACACAGAGTCTTATCAGAGACTGGAGGACTGTTGTTTAACCCCAAGGATGTTGTCTTCTCTCTCCTGAAGTAGCACTATGGGGGCAGTCATTCCCTCCCACACGCTCTCACCCCCCACCACCCCCACACTGTAGAAAGACACATGAAATGTGTCTATCTCTGAGATGAAAAGGGCAGGAGCCGCTCCTTCCCCACTGACCTTGTGACTGCCCATCCTTGGAGATTCCAGGGGTTGGCAGGCTGGAGGCCTGGCAGTGTTTGCGGTCAGTACTGCTGCCTCTGGGTAAGCCCAGGCCTGACTTCTTGGCTACTACTGATGTGCTTCCAGATAGGAATAACATGAAAAACCATTCATTGAGCGCATGGGATGTTTTATAAAATCCAACATGCTGTTTACAGTTTATAAATTAAGTGCCTTGGGAAGAGGCATCTACTTACTCTCCAAGGCTTCCAGTTGACTAGACTCAATTGGAATTCTTTTGAGTTCTTGGGGAGGGGCTACTTAGCACTTCACACTCTCAGAATTAGACCTAGAGTTTCTTGTTTTTCCAATCCTAGTGCTGCATGAAGTGTTATCTAGCAAGCTTTCTTCCACAATTATAAATCTTTAATTTTACTTTTGTTTTTGGTAATTCCTTTGAGAGAGGCTGTATGTTCTGCCATCTTTACCTTGTTCATGCCTCATATCGTAATTTTTAAAAATTACAATAAATAACAAATAATTCTGGCTGATACACTCACTCAATTCCAAAGTCATTATATTAAGCAGATGACTGCTTAACTTGATCTTCTCAGAAATGATGTAGTGCATGTTGGGTATAAATTATATGTTAAGGAAATGTATCAATGTGTCTAAAAAATTACCCAGGAAAACAACCGGCCAAGACTCTGCAGCGAGCTGAGCTAGAAGAGAGATCTAGGATAAAACCTATTTTTTTCTCTGATCCTTATCTCTTATCTGTTAAAGCAAAAGGAGACACAGAGTGGGTGCTCAGTGAATGTGTGTTAAAAAGCATTTGTTGAAAGAACCCACAGGAGGGAATACCTGCATATATTAATATTAAAAACAGCCAAGGCAGAGGTGGGGAGAATATGGATACCAAAGCACTGCTCTCCTGTGCCTGGCAAGCTGGGCAAGAATAAGGCCATTCTTGGCACATGCCACATGTCTTAGCCTGTTGCTGGAATAACTTGCATGAAACCAGTACTTTACCCTCTGCCAGGCAGAAGGTCAGCCCAAGAGTGAGCTGATCTGTGGGCACAACACCATCTCTCACCCAGGAGTCTGGGCCCTCTGTAAGCTCTGCTATATTATTTCGCTGAGGATGACAGGTGGGGAAATCTGGGCACCAGTTGTTCTTTTCCACTGGTATCGTTTGGAGGGTAGCTGCAAAGTTGGGCATGCCAGCCTACGTGCCTCTCCTGCCGGCAGAGGCTCTGCATTGAAGCTATTAGAATGTGGGCCCTGTACATCGGCCAAGTCCTTGTTTCAGAGGCTGTACCGGGAGCAGAGAGTGGCCACAGGGCTCGTAAGTTCAGTAAAAGAGTCATTCTCTCATTCGATTCATTATTGCCTGGGCTAAGGTTCTAAGTCTTGATCGGCAGCATTTGATTTTATGACACACAGCTTGAAAAAATTAAGCCAAACTGGAATTAATTTACTTTTGAGAAAATGACAAAGGCTCCTACAAGGCAGAGATACCCCTAGGCTGCCAGAAAGTGGGGATGTTGGCGGTGTAAATTTACTTAATTCCTGATTTTCCTCTTTGTGAGGTCTCACCCCTGCTCTACAACCACACTCTGCACATTTTCAGCTATGTACACTCTGACCAGCACAGTGTTAAGACAGCTCAACATAACATCGCTTTTTTCTTGAGCTTTATTTTGATTTCTTCTTTAATACAACAGTGCTGGTTCATTCGATTTGAACACTTAAGGCAAAAAAGTCCTGACATTATGTTACAAGAATGTTACCTTTTGGTTTTGAGGGTTCTGTGAGTTCTGTGGCCTATTTACATTGTTATTTGCATTATTATTTCAGAGTTTAAGATAAAAGCTGGACAAAAAGTATCATGCTTTGTGAGCACATTAAAATGAGAAGTCTATTTCTTAGTGATGAAGCAACATTTTCTCTTACTCTTTTATTCTTTATTACTACTTCTAGATTCAGCTTATCATCTCTAAAGAGAAAAAATATATGATAAAGTTACATTGTAGCTGACATTAACTATCTCTTTATCTGTGTAAACGTCACAATAATTGCTTGCAAAGTGTTTTATTCACTTTTCAGGAAAACAAAATTTAATTGTGCTTGCAATTCAGGATGTTGCTACTAGGTGGCAGTAGTGTACAAGAACGAAATGATCCACCTGAAAGAATATTTGACTAAAGAAAGACTAGCATTTCTTCCCATATTCATAAGAAATAAAACTATAATATCATTAAAATACACAAAATGGCATAAACATTAAACATACATTGACTTAGCTACCAGTATTTTTTTTTTTTTGAATTAAGAAAGGGACTGGGAGATCAGATCACATAGGGCCTTATGGACCATTATAAGGACGCTTTTTTTTGTTTTAGAAACAAGATCTCACCCTGTTGTCCAGGCTGGAGTGCAGTGGCATAATCATAGCTCACTGCAGCCTGGAACTCCTGGGCTCAAGTGATCCTCCTGAGTAGCTGGGACTACATGTATGTGCTACCATGCCCAGCTAGTTTTTTTTTTCAGAGATGGGGTCTCGCTATATTGCCCAGGCTGGTCTCGAACTCCTGGCCTCAAGTAAGCTTCCTGCCTCAGCCTCCCAAGTCCTTTGGGTAGGCATGAGCCACCATGCCCAGCAAGTTACCAGTTTTAAGCTGAGCTTTTAAAAGAGAAAGCATTATTTTTTTAATTAAATTTCAAATAGGTAATATACTCACAAGTTCAAAAATCTAAAACTATGACAAGGTATACAGTAAAAAGTCTTTCTCCCATGCCTCTCCCCCAACTCCCACAGGTAACTAATTTTATTAGTTTCTTGGATATCCTTCCATGGCTTCTCTATGCAGATACAAATATATATTCTTATCCCTCCCCATTTTAAGACAAATCAGTACACAGAGTTTCTGCATCCTTCTTTATATAGTTTCCCAGTATTTCATTGTATGAACGTTGTATAATATGATTAATCAGTCCCCATTGATGGATATTTTGTGTCATATCCAATTTTATGCTATTGTAACCATGTGCTCATGTGATTTTACATGTAGGATAATTCACAGAAGTGAAATTACTGGGTCTAAATTATATACATTTTCATTTTTAAAAGATATTGCCAAATTGGCCTCTACAGAGTTTGGACCAATTTATACTGAACTGTCTCCAAAATGGGCCTGTTTTCCCACAGCCTTGCCAATAGGATGCATGATCAGAATTTGGAATCTTCATAAATCCGATTGGTTGAGCAAAGTATCTCAATGTACTTTAATTTTTATTTCCCTTAAATGAATGAGGGTGCCTATCTTCCATGTTTAAGGGGTCTTTATATTTCCTTCTCTGTGGAGAAAGTGGAAATGCCAACAAATACAACCATACATACATATATGTAGGATTTTGTTATTGATGTTGTGGCTTATTTTTACCATCATGCTATACATGTTTTTTTTTTACCTTTTGTTTTAATTTCAGCATATTATGGGGGTACAGATATTTAGGTTACAACATTTAAACTATGAAAGAAAGAAAGAAGGAAGAAAAAAGGGAAGGAAGAAAGGAATGAAGAAGAAAGATAAAATTGAAAAAACATTTTGTTCTTCTTAGGAAAAGCGCCTGATAGACATTTCATTTTTATTTTTGCCAATGTAGACCAAAATTTTTTTCTTAAATATCTATTA
>CAUYSK010030140.1:0-20680 GCA_963575035.1 Avahi laniger
TGCCTCCAAACTCTCCCCTGTGGGCTCCGGCGGCGTCCGATCCGCGGAGCGCCCGCTCCGAACAGCCCCTCCTCTCCGCTGCTGCCCCAGCACCGCGCTCCAGGGTGTTTAAAATGGACCCGCTCCTGTCTCGGCTCCCCACCGCTCGGCAGTCTGTGCTACCGCTTCGCTCCGACTTCTGGCACTTCCCTGCCTGCGTGGGAGTGGGGTTTAGCGAGGGAAGAGTCGTCTTCCTGTGAGTCAGATCTTTCTTCCCGGGCCAGCCCACCGCGGGCACGGCTGACCCGCGCTGCACTTCCCTCTGTCCCACTCCCTCCGGGTGTTTTTACAGTTCTCCTTACTTTATCTGCAGCGCTGCTTGTCCCTCGCTGCTTCTTTGCAGATTCGCAAAGCCGATCCTGTGGGAGAGCGCCTCACTCGTGTGTGGGTGTCCGTGTTCTTCACCTCCCACTGATCAAGGCGCAGCCAGACGATCCCGAGTCACAGACGGCCTGCCACGTTTTCCGCGCCACAGACCCCAACCAGGCAAGACCCAGGCTCCAGCAGGCACTTTTAAAAAGGAGGGTCGTTAAACTTTTTATTAACATTTCATATAACATTCTGTACCCTGGAGTTGAAGATTGCAAGTAGGGAGCAGAGAACAGAATTAACAAATGTAAGAGTCACTATTTACATAGTACTTACTATGTTCTGGTTACAACTGTAACTGCCTCACAAACATTAATTCACCTAATCCTCACTACAGCCCAATGAAGCAAGCCCTATTATTGTCTTATTTTACAGATGAAGAAACTGAGGCTCAGACAGTTTGCCACCTACTTGCTGATAAGTGGTAAAAACTGATATTTGAATGCTGGCAGGAGACTACTCAGACTTTGCTCCTAAGAACTGTAATGTACTGTCACATGATACAATAGATACAAGCCCTTTGCCATATTATATGCCCAGTGCTTTGGATAAACTGTGTCTTTTAATCTTCATGACAACCTATGTTACAAATTACAAGCTAAGCCTTGGAGAGAGTAACTTACCCAATGTTGCACACCTGGTAAGTAAAAAAGGTCACATTTGATTTCAGGTCTATCTGATTTATTAATAAAATTTATACCAGTGTCTATCTCTGTAAGAGATATAGAGGGAAAGGAACTGGTTAAAAAAGCAAAAGGCCTGACTTCCCTGGATGACATTATTTGAACTTTAATGTCATTACCTGGTAGGTCTGAAAATACCTGAAAATGAGACTCTTTATTAAACAGTGAGGAGTTTTGCCTAGATCATTGGTTTTCAAACAGTGCTCCTTAAAGCCCCAGAGACTTCTTCAGGGGAAGTCCAAGTCCTTCACATAATCCTGTAAATTAACCGGCTTTTGTTGCAGTGACAAACGACCCTAGATCTCAAGGTTTTATTACAACAAAGGTTTCACTTTACATGTGGTCTGGACCATGACATTGCCAGAAATAACATCACTTCTAAAATTATTAATTTGATCTTCTACTAACCAATTGCAAGCTCTATCCTTCCAGCTCCTTTTCTCTAGTGCTCCCAAATCAATAATTATTCAAACTTATTGAGATCACCAACCCACTGACCCCTCCACTTTCTCTCTAACTGCCAACCTTCTATCATGTAGGCATCTTGCCCAGATTCATGGCCCAGGGTGTTACTAAACTTATGGTAATATCCCTAACTTTCTTGTCTCTGTGCCCCTCAATTGTATTTATCCAAACTCCGAGTGAACCTAACCCTCTGCCTTCTCATTGCCTCATTCATGCAGCTTAATTTGCTGAAGAGCATAACATAACTACAAAAATTGCTTTCACCCTGTGATTGCCAGCCCCAAATTCAACACTGCCTAGCAATGTTATTGCATTCTTTTAATAAGCTTAATCTCCTACTCTATGGAAAATTCTCCAGTTTGTCAGAGATCCTACACTCTAGCCCCATTTATAGTAGTTGGCCTTACCTGTGTCTTTTTAAGGAAGCAGAAAGAGGAAGAGGAGAAGAGGAGGAGAAGGAGAAAGGAGAACCTACCACCATACCTAGGATGTATGACAGTAGCTCCTATACCTTCCTATCTTCAAACCTACAAAAATATCTAATCTACAGTCCTTTCTCCTTCCCTCCTACTATAACCATGAAACATTGCTTCTGCTAGCAACAGTCACTCCCTCTACCCCTTACATATGCTTGCATTTCATTCTCTCTCATGTTATCAGTTATCCTATCCCCTGTTTTACCGTCTGTCTCTCTGTATCAGATTTTTACATCATCATGGTATCTGTTATTATATCTCTTATATTGTTTTTTAAAAAATCCTTTGTTCCCATACCCCATTAGCTACTGCCCTATTTTCACACACAGCAAAAATTCTCCAAAAAGTTAAAAACAATATCTGTTATATTTAAATGAGGAGACATAAACCAACATATATATAAAGCACCTCTCACAAGACTTGATCTATGCCAGATGTTCAATAAATGATAGCATCGGTAGTAAAAACAGTAATAAAATAATAATTGCAACTGGCAAAGACACATTCTTATATGCCAGCACAGCCCTTAGCATTTTAAGTAGATTATCTCAGTTTGTACCACAACAAGTCTACAAAGTGAGTTAGTTTTTATTCCAGTTTTATATATGAGGTATCTGAAGCTTAGAAAGGTTAATTTGCCCAACATCAAACAGCTACTGGAAGATATGACCAGAATTTTCCTCCAAATCTGTGTGACTCCATAGCCAAAGATTATCACCCCTTAAGTCACCCCATCTCTGGCACTCTCTGCCTTCTACTTACCTCTGCCTTACAAGAACAGAGACTGTTTTCCAGGAGCAGAGCAATAACAGACAGGAAGCATTTCTGTGAAACTAGGTGTATGCTGGCATAACTTCCAGATCCCTTGGTATATCAGTCCCCCAGGTCAGGCAGGTCCCCCAGGAAAATTCCAGGAAAAGTGTTTTTAGGGGAAGAAACTGGGTTTAACTCACAACAAATGATGGAAGAAATATTCTGCAAATAAAAGTGGTAGAAGAGGTTCTGATGGGGATAATACGAAGTTTGGGAGGAAGGCAAGCTCTGTAAGTTTGAATTGGGGAGAGAGAACAAAGGAGTGGACAGATAACGACCTTTGGTGAATGCACCAAATATGCACTAACTAGGGACGCATCTTTTGGTAACCGGCTCTAGTAGGAATGGTGTGTCCCAATTTCTAACAGGACCTTAGACATTGAATTATTTGTACTCAGCCAACTGTAACCTTGATTCAGGGTTTTAAACAGCTCACATGAATTCATTTAGGTAAAGCACCCAGGATAGTCCCTGGCATATAATAGGAGATCAACAGTGATGGCTATTACTATTATTATTCAGGATCTGTCACATGGTGGTTATTGAATAAATGGCAACTCCCCTTTTAATGGTAATTTTTTAAAATTATATATTAGTATAATTGCGCATGCATTAGAGATGAGTAAAAATAACTAACACTTTTTAAGTACTCACTCTGATGGGCTTTTAAATTGACTCACTTAATCTTCTCAGTAACCCCTAGAGAAGATACTATTCTTTATTTTCTTCTATTTATTTATTCATTTAATTTTTTTATTTCAGTGTATTGTGGAGGTACAAATGTTTAGGTTACAAGGAAAATACTATTATTATCCCCATTTCACAGAGAAGCTTAGTAGCTTGTATAAGGTCCTGCCATGAGTAGATGTTAGAGGCAGGATTAAACCCATGCCTTCAACCAACACCCACAATGATCAATACAGGTATTAGGCATTGTGCAACCCATTTCTCTAATGCATATAACACTGACTTAGAAACATGAAGTGAGAGTGTGTGTGTGCTTGTGTGTGTATAAAATGAACTATCATCTATTTCCAACAAATAGAATTATTGGTTAACATGGAGAGAGAGAGAGAGAGAGAGAGAGAGAGAGAACAAAAATCTGCACTAAATTCAGCTCAACACAAATGTAAGGAACTAAGAGTAAGAAACAAAGTACTCAATGAATGTAGCAATGACCCACTCTACACACTACATATTAAGCCTAAGGGCATGATTGGCAGAGCTGGAAAGTTCTCAAAGATGTTCTTAATCAATAGGGAAATGTCCGGATCAGAGGAAAAAATTGAATGTAAACAGATGCACCAGAAGTACTTGCAATTAGTTTTATTCTGTTTTGTTTTGTTTTGTTTTTTTGTCATTTAACTTAAGGCTTTATTAGTCATACGTGTTGCAATTATTTTGGTGTATATGGACACTGCATACCCCATTTCTTCTTTTCAGTCTTGGGTGGCAAGTGGTACTTATTTCCAGAATCCTGAGGTATGTTATGTAAACAGCTATGGCAGCTTTCACAAGAACCTTATTTTCCTTGATTTAGGTAAACAGGAACCAAATCCTGACACATTATCAAAAACAAAGACAGCTGGCAATAATCACATTCTACAAATACACAGCATTTTGACATTTTCTTTTTTAAAAAAAATTAAAGAATAAAAAGTGCCACATTTCCAATTAGTTAACAAAAAGTCAAGTGGGAAACATTGGAGGTTAGAACATATTGATTGAAAACTTAGTGACAATGTAAGTGTAGCCTTGAATGCCTTGGAAGTCAGACAAAAAATTGAGGAAAGTGTGGGACACTGAGTATACTTAGAGAAGAAAGGAAGAAAAATAAATTGTAAAGGTGAGAGAAGGGTTGCCTAACCTACTATGTCCCAAACACTTAATTTTTATATCCACCCTTTAAAATATGTTCAATATTCCCATTTTACATGAGAATATTGAGGTTAGAGTGGCAAAGTAGATTTTTCCAAGGTCACTCAACTACTATGGTGAATTTCAAACACAGCTACTAAAAATCAAAATTTAAGCTATCTTGACTTACAAACTCATGATTTTTTCATTATCAGGGATTGTCTTTGAAGAAATAATTATATAGGTCTGGCGAGTATGTCAAAGAGGTTTAACTAAGAGAAGAAAATGGCATGGAATCTCAAGCCTTTTCTTTCCTGCCAGCCAGATGGGATTTTGCATTTTGATAGCAGCAGTCATAGGATGTTCAGCCATCATAGCTTTGCATTAGTTATTTGTGTATTCTTCTCATGTTCCATGTGCCTTTTTTCATTTTTGTATTTTCCATGGCACCAAGTACAAGATAGAAGAGCTAGAGATTAGTAAAATATGAACACATGAACACACACATTTCCTTTTTTATTTAACAAAGGATGCTAAAATAAGGCTACACAGAGTAGGAGCAGTTACAGATGGTCTTCACATAAATTTTCTAACAAGGGTCTATGGTTGCCAGTTATGTTATTATATTCATGAAAGATAGAGTTTTCCTGTATCTACTAAGCTTAATTTTGTGCTACACCACATATTTTTATATTTGTAGTTTATATCACTATTAAGAAAGAACTGAATTCATTGTTTTAAAGGGAACACTTACAAAAATTGGAAAAATCATGATTTTTCTCTATCTCTCTAACACTCACAAAATTTTAAGGTCTTTTCCTTGCAATATTACACTTCTAGTACCAAATTATTTTATACTTAAGATTCTTTGGGTTGAAAGTCAAAGAAAGTCCAATTCAAAATCACTTAAGCAATTAGGAAAATTTATCATCTCCTGGAACCATTAATGTAAATCCAAAATCAAGTGGCTCTAAGTTTGGTGAATTCGGTTACTTACCATTATTAAGGACCCAGGTTCTTTCAACCTTCAATGTGTCGGCTTTTTTCCCAAGGTAGCTGCTGTTGTAATTGAAAGATACCTCTGCATTTTCCAGCTTCCTATATAACATAACAACATCTGTCTTGTGTGTCCTTTTTAAAATGAAGAAAAGCTTTTCCAGAATCTTCTCATTAGACTTTCTGTTTTATAGCAGTGACCAGGATTGAGTTACATGTAATTGTAAAAATGTAAGTTCAATGAGGGAATGAAGGTTTTATGTTGTTGATTCTTTTCTTTATTTCAAAATATTTAGGGGGTAAAAATGTTTTTGTTACATGGATACTTTGTATAATGCTTAAGTCAGGGATTTTGGTGTGTCTGTCACCAAAATAGTGTTTGTTGTACACAATAGGTAAGTTATTATCAGACATTTCCCCTCCCACTCTTCCCCCTTCTTAGTTTCCAATGTCCTTTATATCTCTTTGTGGCCATGTGTATCCATCATTTAGCTCCCACTTATTAGTGAGAATATATAGTGTTTGATTTTTCCATCCCTGAGATACATCACTTAGGATAATGGTCTCCAATTCCATTCAAGTTGCTGCAAGCAACATTATTTCATTCCTTTTCATGGCTGAGTAGTACTCCATGGCATATATATACCCATTTTCTTTATCTACTCATGAATTGATGGGCATTTAGGTTGGATCCACATCTTTTCAATTATGAATTATGCTGCAATAAACATTTGAGAACAGGTACCTTGTTTTTATAAAATGATTTCTTTTCTTTTGTGTAGATAACCAGTAGGGGGGTTGCTGAAACAAATGGTAGGTTTACATTAATTTCTCTGAAGAATTTCCATACTGTTTCCCATAGAGGTTTGACTAATTTACAGTCCCACCAACAATGTATAAGTGTGCCTTTCTCTCTGCATCCATGACAGTATCTATTTTTTCTTAACTTTTTAATAAAGTTCTGGTAGAGGTAAGGTGGTATCTCATTGCAGTTTTAATTTGCAATACTCTGATGATTAGTAACAGTGAGCATTTTTTCATATGTTCATAGGCCATTTCTCTATCTTCTTTTGAAAAACTTCTGTTCATGTATTTTCCCATATTTTGATGAAGTTGTTTGTTTTTTTCTTGCTGATTTGTTTGAGTTCTTTGCAGATTTTGGATATTAGTCTTTTGTTGGATGCATAGTTTGCAAATATTTTCTTCCATTTTGTAGGTTATCTATTCACTCTGTGGATTATATCCTTTGCTGTACAGAAGCTTTTTAATCTAATTCTCATTTATTAACTTTTGTTGTTGCAGTATTTGTCTATGGGGTCTTAGTCATAAATTCTTTGCCTAGGCCAATGTCTAGAAGAGTTTTTCCTATGTTTTCTTCTAGAACTTTTATAGTTTCATGACTTACATTTAAGTATTTTATCCACCTTGAATTAATTTTCGTATATAGTGAGAGATGGGAGTCCTGATTCATTCTTCTGCATGTGGCTTTCCAATTTTCCCAGAGCCATTTATTGAATAGGGATTCCTTTCCCCAGTGTATGTTGTTGTCTGCTTTGTTGAAGATCAGTTGGTCATAGCTGTATGGTTTTATTTCTGGCTTCTCTATTCTGTTTCATTGCTCTATGTATCTACTTTTATACCAGTACCATTCTGTTGGTTTACTATAGCCTTGTATGATTTGGAGTCATGTAATGTGATGCCTCCAGATTTGTTTATTTTGCTTAGGATTCTGTTAGTTATTCAAGCTTTTTATTGGTTCCAAATGAAGCTTAGGATTATTATTTCTGGGCCTGTGAAATAAGATGTTGGTATTTTGATGGGACTTGTGTTTAATCTATAAAACACTTTGGGCAGTATGGATATTTTTATGATATTGATTCTACCAATCCATGAGCAAGGGATGTTTTTCCATTTGTTTGTGTCATCTACAATTCCTTTCATCAATGTTTTGTAGTTCTCCTTGTAGAGATCTTTCACCTCCCTGGTTAAGTACATTCCTAAGTATTTTATTTTTTTAGTAGCTATTGTGAATGGTATTGAGAACTTGATTTGATTCTCAGCTTGACTGTCACTGGTATATAGAAATACTACTGATTTGTGTACATTGATTTTATAGCCTGAGACTTTGCTGAATTTATCAATTCCAGGAGTCTTCTGGAGAAGTCTTTAGGGTTTTGTAGATACAATATCATATCATGAGCAAACAGGGATAGTTTGACCTCCTTTTCCGTAATATGGATGCCCTTTATTTCTTTCTCTTGCCTGATTGCCCTGTCTAGGACTTCCAGTACTATGTTGAATAGAAGTGTTCACAGTGGGCACACTTGTCTTGTTCCTGTTCTTAGGGAAATGCTTTCAACTTTTCCCCCATTCAGTATGATGTTAGCTGTGGGTTTTCACATATGGCTTTTATAATTTTGAGGCATATTCCTTCTATGCTTAGTTTGGTGAGAGTTTTTTATCATGAAAGGTGCTAGATTTTATCAAATGTTTTTTCTGCATCTAATGAGATAATCATAAGGTCTATAATTTTTCTCTGTTTATATAGTGTATCACATTTATTGATTTGTGTATGTTGAACCATCCCTGAATCCCTAGAATGAAACCCACTTGATCATGGCAAATTATCTTTTCAATGTGTAGTTTAATTCAGTTTCCTAGTATTTTGTTGAGGATTTTTGCATCTATGTTCATAAGGGATACAGGTCTGTAGTTTTCTTTTTGTGATGTGTACTTTCTTGGCTTTGGTATCAAGGTGTTACTTGCTTTGTAGAATGAGTTAGATATTATGGAATAATTTCGGCAGGATAGGTAGCAGTTCTTCTTTGTAGGTCTGATAGAATATTGCTGTGAAACTGTCTGGTCCATGGCATTTTGTCATTGTTGTTGTTGTTGTTGTTGTTGGGAGGTTTTTTAGTGCTGCTTTAATCTCACTTCTTGTTATTGGTCTGTTCACGATTTCTATTTCTTCATGAAAGAGAAAGTTGGGAGATTGTGTTTCCAAGAATTTATCCATTTCCTGTAGGTTTTATAGTTTATTTGCATAACGATTTTATAGTATCCACAGAAAATATTTTGTATTTCCATGGCATCAGTTTTAATGTCTTCTTTATCGTTTCTGATTGAGCTTATTTGTGTTATTTCTCTTCTGTTTCTGGTTAATCTGTATCTATCAATTTTGTTTACCTTTTCAAAGAACCAACTTTTTTTTCATTGATACTTTGTATTTTTTTATTCCATTTCATTTAGTTCCACTCTGAGGTTTTTTATTGCTTTTCTTCTACTAGCTTTGAGTTTGGTTAGTTCTTTTTCTAATTCCTTGAGATATGACATTAAGTTGTTAATTTGCGAAAATTCTGTCTATTTATCAAAGGCTACATTTAAGGCTATGAACTTTGCCTTAGAACTGTGTTTTCTGGATCCCATACATTTTTAATACTTGTGTCTCTTTTGTCATTCAGTTTAAGAAATATTTTGATTTTATCTTAATTTCATCAAAGATGCAAGGATTGTTCAGGAGCAGGTTATTTAATTTCCATGACTGTGTAGAATTGAGTGTTCCTCTTGGAATTGATTGCTAGTTTTATTCCACTGTGGTCTGAGAAGATACACGGTATGATTTTGATTTTTTAAAATTGGCTGAAACTTGTTTTGTGGCCTAAGATATGATCAGTCTTGGAAAATGTCCCATGTGATGATGAGAAGAATGTATATTCAGTTGTTTTGGGGTATAATTTTCTGTAAATGTCTGTTTGGTCCAGTTGTTCTAGAGTCTCATTTAAGTACAATTCTTCTTTATTCTTTTTTTGCTTTGATGGTCTATTCAGTTCTGTCAATGAGGTGGTGAAATCCTTGACAATTAAGGTGCTATTGCTTATTTCTTTGCTTAGATCTTGTAGAATTTGCTTTATGAATCTGAGAGTTGCTGTTATGATTGTTATGTCTTCTTGTTGAATTGCTCCACCTCTCTCTTCCCTCTTTGGGTGTCTCCAGTCACTTTTCTGAGGATACACAATGCTCTGTCTGGGACGACCCATCTATGGGTAAATCTCTAGCTGTAGCCTTTGATCCTCTTCTTGAGAGCAGTGAATGCAGACTGCTTCTAATCCACCATCTTGTCCTCCACCCTGGGGAATGAATGTTGTTTGTCTTGTTCACTTCTGTATCCTTAGAATTCAGAACAATATTTCATACTTATATTCAAATAACCTATTACAACCTATTTCATTTTATAATAAGTAATGATAATGACAATCATAATAGTAACAATATAGCACATCTGCTGAGACCTGGACTCTAAAGTTAAATGGCCTGAGATTATTTTTTTCTCTCTTTTTGGACCTCAGATCAAAAACTTTGGTTAGTCATAATCCTACATTCATGACACGTTCTTAACATTGTTCCAAGTATAGGTCAGTTGTTTATTCACTTATTTACTAATAATATTAGAGAAACCCATAAACTCATCACTCAAACCAAAACTTAGGACTGATATAGTTTCAATATTTGTTCCCTCCAAATCCCATGTTGGAATTTGATCCCCAGCGTTAGAGGTGGGGCCTATTGGAGGGTGTTTGAGTCATGGGAGCAGATCCCTCATAAATGGCTTGGTGCCACTCTCAGAGTAGTGAATGAGTTCTCACTCTTAGTTCCCACGAGGTCTGACATTAAAAAGAGCTTGGGACCTCCTTCCTCTCTCTCTCTCCTCTTCTCTCGCTGTATGATGCTCCTTTCCTTCCTCTTCCTACATGAGTAGAGGCTTCCTGAAGCCATTACCAGAAGCAAATGCCTGCTTCTTACACAGCATGCAGAATGGTGAGCCAAATAAACCTCTTATTTTCATAAATTATCCAGCCTCAGGTGTTCTTTTATAGCAACGCAAGCAAACTAAGACAAGGATCTTGACAATAACCTACATCTAACTTTATGACCACCATTCCCATTCCCTGCCTGACCCCACCCAGATAACTGTTCTAATGAATCACATTTCAATATTCCCTTCATTTTCTTTTTTTTATAGCTTATTTCATCTATATGTGTTATAAAATATTTTAATGTTTTTCAAGTTTACAAAAAATTATCAATTTATAAGAGATATTTCAATATTTTTTAACTTAATGTTATATTTGCTAATAGTCATCCATATTTTTGCATCATAGTCTATTTTCTTTGACTGCTATATAATAGCCACTTCTGTGAATATACTACCATGTATTCTATTACTTCTTTGTTGATGATCCCTTGAGTTTTTTCATACATTTACTATTTTAAAAAGAGCTGCTGTAAACATTCTAGCATAGTTCCCACTGTACACATGCAAGAATTTCCCTTAGGTATTTATGTTTCCATGTGGATTTGCTGGATCATGAGGTATATGAATATTCAAATGTACTAGGTAAAACAAAACTGTTTCCCAAAATGGTCGATCCAATTTACAAATCCATAGTAACATCTAAGAGAGTGTGTGGCTCCACATTCTCTCTAACACCTGGTATTGTCTTTTCCCTGATCCATTTTCTCTATTGAGTTATTTGTGCTTTCCTTATTGATTTGTAGATTACACACACACACACACATTCTCTCATATTCTTGATCCAACTCCCTTCTCGTTTGTTCCCTATATGTAGGGTAAGTAATTTAATCTGTCTTTGCCTTAGTTTTTCAACTGTAAAATAGGGGAAATATAGTATCAACCTCACAGAGTTGTTTTGAGGAATAAATGAGTTAACATAGAAAAAGCAATTGAAAGAGTGCCTGAAGTGCAATTAAAGTATTAGCTTTTATTATTACGTGGAACTTGCTGTGTACTAGGCATTATAATACCTAATCACATTCAACTTCACAAAATCCTATGAGGTATCAATGTTATCATTTCCACCTTACAAATAAACAAGTTAAGGTTTAGAAATGTTAAGCAACTTGATCAAGATCATGTAGCTAGAGCATGGTAGGGCTAGATTGCATACCTCAACAGTCTGACACAGAGCCTCAGAGTGGTTGGTAACCACTCTACCATACTGTCTCATTTTTCAACATGGAATTGAAAAACTCTCATGACCTTTTTTTTGAGACAGAGTCTCACTCTGTTGTCCTGGCTAGAATGAATGCCATGACATTAGCCTAGCTCACAGCAACCTCAAACTCCTTGGCTCAAGCAATCCTGCTGCCTCAGCCTCCTGAGTAGCTGGGACTACAGGCATGCGCCACCATGCCTGGCTAATTTTTTCTATATATTTTTAGTTGTCCAGATAATATCTTTCTATTTTTTTTAGTAGAGACAGGGTCTCGCTCTTGCTCAGGTTGGTCTCGAACTCCTGAGCTCAAACGATCTGCCCGCCTCAGCCTCCCAGAGTGCTAGGATTACAGGCGTGAGCCACCGCACCTGGCCCTCTTGTGAAATTTTGAAACAAGAGAAAGACGATGGAAAGCAACACTTTGACTACTATACTTACTACATATGCAAAAAATATAGTTTCTACATTGCAGAACAGTTATTAGAATTCAGGATGATCAATATAATGTATAGGGTATAATAACTAGTACATAATAAGTGGTTGGTTAGTAAATGCTACTTATGATTCTGATTATCTCATAATACTTCACAAATACAATGTCACAGACCTACTAGCTATTTTATTAATAGGAAAATGAAGCTCCAAGAAGGTATCTTGCTCAAGGTTATATGTTACCAGAATAGGTATAGCCTGCCTGACTGTGTACATACATCATAAAAATATGCATTTTACTAAAGAACCAAAGAACAAGAATTACATAGCCTAGATAAGAAACATGAATACAGATAATTGTTATTAATAAATGGCTTAACAATAATGGAAAAGAATTAATTCAGATTTTAGGAAAATTGATCTACATAGAACACTTCACCGTAAATTTTCACTGCTACTCAAGGATCAAATCACTCTTTTCATGATGCACACAAAGAAAGAAATTAACATATATGTGTAGCACTTTAATAAATTACACACTATAGTGATGGTGATAAATATCAAGAATGGGAATTACAGTGTTAGAATATCAAATCCTGTGACATAGCATTCATTTTTTAATCATTTAAGGGTAATTTGCATGTATTATGGTCCTTTGTCGCTAAATATTTCAGAGTGTATTCTTAGTACAGGCATATTTTTTTTTTTTTGAGAGAGAGTCTCACTGTGTTGCCTGGGCTAGAGTGCCGTGGCATCATCTTAGCTCACACCAACCTCAAACTCCTGGGCTCAACCAATCCGCCTGCCTCAGCCTCCCTAGTAGCTGGGACTACTGGCATGTGCCACCATGCCCGGCTAGTTTTTTTTATATATATATATATTTTTAGTTGTCCAATTAATTTCTTTCTATTTTTAGTAGAGACAGGGTCTCGCTCTTGCTCAGACTGGTTTCGAACTCCTGAGCTCAAACAATCCACCCACCTCGGCCTCCCAGAGAGCTAGGATTACAGGCGTGAGCCACCGTGCCCGGCCACAGGCATATATTCTTATATAATCACAGTACAGCTATCAGCTTCAGGAAATTTAACATCAATACCATGCTTTTTGTCTAGGCTATTATCCAAGTTTTAATTTTGTTAATTGCCTCAATAAAGCCTTTATAGCATTTTCCCCTCTCAATACAGAATCTAGTCTAGGGTTAGGTATTGCAATTTGTTGTCATGTCTCTTTAGCCTCCTCTATTTACTTTGGGTTTTTAAAATAGTTTTTAAAAATGTTTTCATTGCTTATATTTATGAAGTACATATTCAGGAGTGAAAAAAAGTTGATCTCATGGAGGTAAAGAATAGAACGATAGTTATCATTTCTTAAAAATCATCTATCCTCTTTACCTCTATCCACTTAAATTATATGAAAATCATCTTCAAATATGTAAAAGTCTTTGTGTTGAAAGATTAACTAGATTTGTTCTGTATGGCTCCATAGAAGATAGCTAAAACCAGTGGCAAAAATATATAGGGAGATAATAATGTTATTAACAATGGTAATATGCTAACATTTATTAACCATTTGTTATCCATTAGGCACTGTGATAAGTATTCTATGTGAATCATCTCATTTAATCCCAACAATGATACAAGTGGTAGGTTTCATTCTATGGGTGAGGAAATAGGGGCTTAGAAAAGTTAATAATTTATGACAGATGAGCAGTGGATAGTAATACAGGATTGCTGAAGTCCAAAATGCATAATCTCTACCACAACGGTATATGCTTAAAAAGAACAAAAGCTTTGAAACAGAACTGTCCAAATGCAGTCATATCCCTATCACTAAAGGTATGTAAGAAAAGGCTGGGAAACCATTTGACCAGGATCTTACCGAGAAGATCCATATATTTATTAATTCAGCCCATATTTATTAATTGCCTACTACATAGAAGTCACATTATTTTACAGTTTATGAATTAAATGAAAAGCAAGATTGTTGTAAGAAAGTGAATTTAAATGTGAGGTAGAAAACTGAACTGTATTATTTTTTTAGTTTCTCTAGCCATGTAATTTTGTGACTATTTCCCTTATTCCAAAAAATCCTAGCAGTTACTAAAAGAATTAAAACAGAGGGACTTTGTCA
Organism: Avahi laniger; assembly: GCA_963575035.1. Classification (NCBI taxonomy): domain Eukaryota; kingdom Metazoa; phylum Chordata; class Mammalia; order Primates; family Indriidae; genus Avahi; species Avahi laniger. Next base: position 14,275 of record CAUYSK010030140.1, read on the forward strand.
ATTCACCCAATATTTCACCCACTCCTCTATTCAATATGCTGATTTTAATTATCTCCAATGCTATACAAAATTAAGAAGTGAAATCCAGGCATTCCTACTGAGTTCTTTGAAACTGACACTGAAACCTCAAGCTGTGATGTAGCATGAACTGCCTGTCTCCTAAGTATTCATATGCTCTCACTACCATTTCATCAGGGATGGGATATTATCTATTTTTCTGCTTGAAATCATCATTTTGTTTCCTGTTGTCAAACTAGATAGTTTATTTTGATAACAAAAGTATAGATATCACGTTTGTTTCCTCCATTTACCAAACATTAGGAGATATTTCCCTACTAATTACTGAGCAAATTGAAAAGTGTAAGACAAGTATCAACCTTCCATGATTTTTTCATTAAAAATCTATTGAATTCTTCAATTATATACTTTGGGAAGATTTTATGACAAAAGTGATTTTGTTTTCATACTATGTAATTTCTAGCAACGATATACGCACAAAGGAGTCTGGTTTAATAGTCATTAGATTCCATTTATTCTGTGCATTTGATTAAAAAGTGGCAATTGGTTATAAAAAGGTTGAGCAGTAAGCAATATGACCAATTTGTGCTTTACGAGACAAGCGTAGGTCACACCGCAACAATAGAAAATGAAGGGAATACTTTATGTGACGTTGAAAAAAGGCTTGACTTCTTCAGTGTTTCCACCATTGCCTACAGTGGCTTTGCATCAAATTAGTCCCTAAAACTTTGATAATAACATGCACTGGAGGCTCACCTTTGGGTGTATGGGAGCCCTAAGATGAGCCCACACATCAGAAATGTATTTGAAGTCTTGAGATGAGTCTGATGTATTCTCCCAGGGGAGAACTACTGATTTGCCAGATAAATAACAAAATCCTTAACATGATCACTAGAATCATGATGCTTAGCACTACATACCAGCCCCACCTCCAAACTATCTCAAGATTTATGTTGAAGTCATACTGAACCGCATGTGGCTTCTTGAAAGCATCAAGCTTTTGCTCATGACATTCCCTTCCCTGGAATAAACTTTCTCCTTGTATACTTGGAGTATTCTATTTCTAATTTAAGACCTAGCACAAGAATTATCACCTTTCTCACACTTTCCTAGTCACCCCCAATAAAAATTAATTACATTTCATTCTAAGTCCCCCATTCTACCTTACGCTTAAAAATTCATTGTAATTAACATACTGCATTATCATTGTTTTCTAGATCTCTGTCTTCCCTCCTAGGCTGTGAAATCCTAGAAATCAAGGCTCACAACCTATTCATCCTTTCATTTATAGTGATTAAAACAGTTCTCTGGCAATGGTGGATGCTAAGTTAATATTTATGGACTGAAATAAACAAATGAAAGGACAAGTGGATGGAATCACCATTCAGTCTTTCATGTAAAAAACGTGAATTCTAGACTCTGTTATTCAGTTGCCATAGTGATAAAGTTCTACAGATTCCACTGCTACAATATTTGTTTTAATAGTTTACTCCTCTTATTCCCCATTGCAAATCTACACATTTTCTTCCACAAACTAGTGCCACCCTAATGCCCTTCTATGATACCACAGAGTCTTTGCAAATAGTTTTAACACCCTGGCATGCCATACAGGGCCTTTTCTGTCCTGACCTCAATTCCCACCATTATCACAAATACAGCCTGTAGTCCACTCACTTGGAACCATTTAGACATCCAAAATGAGTCATTATCTCTTCCTGACCTCTGCATTTTTTGGATATTTTTCTTCCCTTCTTAGAGACTCCTCCTTCTCTGCCTGGGTAGATTCTGTCCACCATTTTAAAAAATCAAGCAACTGTTCAGCTTCCCTGGTAAGGCTCAGAACCTCCTTGATTGGGCAAGGTGCACAGTTCCCTTCTGGATTCCCAGAACTCCAAGGGCATCCTTCCAGGCTAAGGTCCCTGTATGGCTGACCTATCTGTCTGTCTTTCCCAGAAGACCAAGGAAATTTCCAAGGAAGGGATTCTAGCACCTAGTATCAGTATGCTACACAGGATTATGACAACTCTACCAGTTGTATCTGGAGTGTGACTCAAGATTTATCTCACACCAATTTTTTCAAAACGTATTTGTTTTGAAGGATGTAAATATAGTTTTCCTTAAGTTAATACCACCTGGAAAACATTTTAATGGGAGATAGTTACATTGTAATGAAAGAAAAAAATTGGGAACTAAAAACAAAGAGACATTTTATCATGAAAATGTCTTTCAAAGGGACTTTTGCAGAATGTACCTAGAATTGAAGCTCTTTCATAATCTATGCATAGTGCCAGACACAAGGGATCCAAAAATGATCCCTACCCTCAAACAATTGGCAGCTAAGTTTAATAACTAAATAAGAAATGAAATCATCAATATTGATCAATACTGTTTAGGCACAAATATGATCAGAAGCAATTTTTCACTGAGTCATGGAAGTTTAAAGAAACTCATGTTCTCCCTAATGGTTTTTCTCAATTGTGAATTATGCTTGATTAAAAAGATGCCTCTGTAAGTCTAATTCACTTTTATTTATTCACTTAAGTATTTCCTGACCATGTCCCACATCAGGCACTTTGCCAAGCACAGATGGTACACACATACACTAATAAATAAGATAAATGCTTTTCCTTAGAGTCACTTTTAATGAAAAAAGATAAATATAATAAACACAGTAAACCTTTTTTAAAAAGTAAGGTTGACTATACATGAAAGGATCATGAAAAGCTTCTCAGTGAGGATAATATTTAACTTGAGTCTTGAGGAAATAGTTGGAGTTTACCAGAAATTTTGTTATTAGAAGCAATGATAGGGTTGAATGTGGAATTCTTATTTTATTGTGCATATGAAGCTAACACTTAATAAATACTGTTAAAAGGCTGAATTTGTAACCTACTTTGACTGCTTTGTTTTCTATCCCTTGCAATTTTGTGTATTATTTACTCATTCTTATGTTTTTTCACTTTTGATAAATATTTTTAAACTTTTTGACATTTGAATTGTAGTGAGCTTTTATGTCTTATTGCTTATGTTTTGTTACTCTAACAGATACTTATTTTTTCATTCATTTCATTAAGTTAACGTTTAACATAATTAAATTAACATGGTCAATTTTTCTGCTCTTTCATTTTTTTCTCAAAGAATCTTCCCATAGCTCCTGCCTAATACAAATGGAGCTATAATGACCACTCTTCTGCTTGGGCTATGGTTGATTGGCAAGTAAGGTACCTGGCTGAAAGCTAGTTAGTCCATAGACTGGCCAGCAACCTGTCACACTTTCTCCCTCCTGGGAATATCAACAGAGACTATATAGCTGGTCAGATGACATGAAATCATGTGGCCTTAGCCCTGAAAGCCACTTTCTGCTTTGTGCATGCTGGTCAGTAAGAAGTATGAGCTCCTCTTAAGAAACAAGCATGGGAGCAAGACAGGTATACAAAAAGAAGTAGAAACTATAAAGCAGGAAGCACCCCAATTGTGTTTTTACAGTTGGCTTCTGTGAGGTTTCCCTGAATTCTTCCAACAGCTCTCTTTTTCTTGATCTATTTTGATTAGGTGTTGGTTTCATGCACCCCAATTACCCTTAACTAAGACAGTCACTTTGTTAGAGGCAGATGGAAAGAAAAGAGAGAATAGAGGGGGCTGTGAAGGAAGCCCTGGCCCACGCCAGTAAAGACAGGTTCATCCATGTCTCTGGTTGGCCCAAAACTGTTCCTTTGACACACACACCCCAACAGATTCCCGCACATTGCCCTCAGCATTGATATCCAAAACGCTATCCCAAGTTATTTAGAACTGCAGTCCCCAACCCCCGGGGCTGCGGACAAGTACCGATTTGTGGCCAGTTAGGAACCAGGCCACACAGCAGGAAGTGAGCAGCGGAAGAGCAAGTGAAGTTTCAGCTATATTTATAGGAGCTCCCCATTGCTCACAGCACCGCATAAACTCCACCTCCTGTCAGATCAGTGGCAATATTAGATTCTCATAGGAGCGCAAACCCTACTGTAAACTGTGCATGTGAGGGATCCAGGTTGCGTCTTCCTTATGAGAATCTAATGCCTAATAATCTGAGGTGGAGCTGAGGCGCTGAGGAGTGGCTGCAAATACAGATTTTCATTAGCACAGAGGTTTGACTGCACAATAAATGTAATTCACTTGAATCATCTTGAAACCATCCTCCTACGTCAATCTGTGGAAAAATTGTCTTCCATGAAACCAGTCCCTGGTGTCAAAAAGGTGGGGGACCACTGATTTAGAGGACTCTGAAATCATAGCCTCTGCTGATATGTAGATATCTTGAGGAGAATATGAGATAGATGCTCAAGCTGGCATATGCATTAAAGTTTTTATTAATAACTAATTGAAAGAAGAAAATAAGAAGTTATATTCATACTTATGCAGTTTATTGGAATGTGTAGGGTTGGTTAGAAAATATATCGGATGTGATCTTTATCCCTCTAAGAAAAAGAGGGAAAGGCACAGCAAGTCAATCTCCCAGGCACCAAAGAAGTAATGAATTTCAAACGTCCATGAAGGTTTGTCTGTTCAAAGACATATCTTTTGTAGATTTTTTATTTCTTGGGTTTCTTTCCACAGCATCAAGTTTTTCTAACCATTATATTGAAGGATTTTTTTTTTAGTCGTATTTATTTAAAACCAGTTTCTCCCTGGCACAATATTTTCCTTGTTTAAAAAGAAGAAAAGGGAGAAAGAGAAGAAGAAGGGGTGGAAGGAAAAAAAGAGCAGAAGACAGTGACAGAGGGAAGGTTTCAGAGGAGTTACTCCATCCTTCCCTGTTATATAATGCAATTCTTCCAAATATAAACTCAAGAAAAGCAGGGGATTTGCTTATTTGTATCACTGGCCCCTGGAAGAGTATGTAGCACATCACAGGTTCTCAATAGCTTTTTGTCGTTATTGAATTGATGTTACTGTTAAGAATGCCCATAAAAAAGAATTCTCTGATCACTAAAGCATAAATGTACAAAGGAAGTTTATAGGCTTTGCAACCAGATAGACAACATAAATGTGTTTTCTTAGTTGTTGTGAAGAGTAGCAATAAAATACATGGCCACACAGTTTATAAATCATAGCTACCTTTTCAATTATTTTTATATAAAATTTTCTTGAATTATTCATTGAATTTTTAATCATGCTTCTTAGTATGAAATTAGGATAAAATTTAAATTTTATTTTCCAAGAAATTGGTACTCAGAAATGTAGATTAAAAACAATAAGGTCGGAGGACGAAAAATGGCAGAGTTAGGGTAGCCTCCCGGATTCCTGCTTCCAGAGAGGGAGACGTAGATCCCGGTCTGCTACACACAATCGGAGTGCTCTCCCACAAAAACAGTGAGGGGAATTGGTGGAGATTCAGCAGGGGACACACAAATCAGGAAAAAGAATAACAGGAAATAGGAATACAAAACCTGGAAAGTGCGGACAGACGACAATAGAGAGAGGAGCGTGCGACGGCGGCGCCAGCCTGGCAAGTAAGTGCACCGGGACAAATCCTACACGGGACAGTCTAGCTTCCCCACTGACTTACAAGCCCTCTAAGAGGCAGGGGCTTGTGTGAAGTGGATGTAGAATTGGGTCTGGAAACGTGGGACTCAGGGGAGAGGAGACGCGAGCGGGAAGCATCTCGAACTTCCCGGAGCTCCGTGCCAGGAATATACCCCCGGAGGCAGTTAGGACTCAGGAAGCTGGTCTCTGGCACCCAACGGGTCCTGAAAGGGGAGGTGATTACTAAGTAGAGGACTCTAACCTGGAATCTACCGCTGGCAACTGGGAATGCTCAGGGTGGGCCAGTAGAAGCGAGAGCTATTGTGGGACTGGCATGAGACTGGGGGAGGGAGACAAAAAGGAGATGGCGGAGCACCCTGGTGACTCGAGTGACTCCCTAAACGGCTCCCTTCCCCTAACCTGGAAACTCTGGCAGTGAGCTCTCCCCTTCTGGGACCTAAGGTCACTGGCCGAGCCGTTTCTTTGAGCGGTGAATTCTGAGTGCCTCCTTGCATGTAAGGGGAGGATGCCTACGGAGGCTGAAAGCAATGGGGCATTGGGCAGTCCGGTAGAGCGCCCCTCCCCCCTGGCCAGAGCCTTCTGCGCAGGCTCTGAGCTTGCAGCAGAGAGTCATAAAGAGTCACTCCCCCTCTGCGACAAGCGCCAGTTCCTGAGGATTTGGCACTGACCAATAGCTGACAGCCCAGTGACTTTCCTCGCCAGACTGGTTCAGGTCATCCGGTTCCACTTCATACCCGCCTCCGGTCAGCTACCAACGGGCCCCCCAAGTAACCCCTCCCATCAAGAGAACCCTGGACAACATACTAGCGGCTCCCTCTAGTGGTAGAACAAAACAAAAGTAACAGCAGATCCAGATGGGAAGGAC
>CAUYSK010030144.1:0-17546 GCA_963575035.1 Avahi laniger
ATGTCCAGTAATGGGATTGCTGGATCAAATGGTACTTCTACTTGTATCTCTTTAAGGTATCTCCATATTGCTTTCCACAGAGGTTGCACTAGTTTGCAGTCCCACCAGCAGTGTATGAGTGTTCCTATCTCTCCACATCCATGCCAACATTTATTATTTTGGGACTTTTTGATTTTATGTTTGCAGTTGTAAGCAGCATATGGTATATTATTCTTTAACTCAATATGGGTGCATTTTTCTTTAATATTCTTTTTCCTTTAAGAGGTTTATAATTTTATGCTTAGTATCATAATCAACTTCTGCTGCTTTGGGAGGCAGACCAAGTCTTTTGTTTCTTAGTTATGTGTCCTTATACAAATTAACTAACCCACTTCCCTCTTATTTTCTTCATCTCATTAATAAGTATAACAAAATTATTTTCTTCTTAGGGTTTCTTTGAGGATTAAACAAAATAGTATATTTAAATATGTTAATAACAATGTTTGAAAATCAATATATAGAATGTTATCATTATCATTTTTATTGTAAAGAAGACTAATTCCTTATATTTGTCATAACTCATATATCTTTCTTTACTACTGCAATTATTTTATACTTTTAAAAATATTGTTTGATTTTTTTCTTTTAGGTCTTTTGTTTAATATACATACAGCAATTTATATAGACGAATTCTGAGCTAAAGTTCACCAGTTGTTTACATGTATAAAATGCATAACTAAATATATATATTAGTCAATTAATTGAATTATAAATTCAATGATATGATTCTAAATTCAAAATGTATAAAAAAAGTTACAGCGACACATTTTCTACCATTGTTTCCTGGCCACCTAATTCCTTTCTGAAGGTAAATAATGTTTTCATTTTTTGAGTATCATTAAACATATTATTTTATGCATTTTCAATTTTATGTATCTGTATATTACATATTTCCTTCTTTTTCTCCTTTTATACAATCACACTATACACATTCTTTTGCTTCATTTAACAATAACTATGTTAGAGTTTATTCCATATTAACATAAAAGAACATCCTTATATTATTTTTTATGAATTCTCATCATTCCATCATATGAATAGATCATAATTTATTTAACTATTTGCTTATGTAGTATAAGATTGATTCCAACCTTTTGCTTGTGCAAACTATTTCAATAAATAACTTTGTACACCTGACAATTTTTACTAATGCAAACTTATATATAGGTAAAATTCCGGTGGAACTGTGAAATTACTGCATCAAAGAGTATGCACATTTGTAATTTTGATTAATATTCTGAAATTACCTTTCAGAGAGATTATATCAATGTAAGCTGTTACTAGGAACGCATATATAAGAACACCTTTTTCTCCGCATTGTTTCCAACATAATAGTGTCAAACATTTAATCTCTGCCAGTCTGAGGTGAAAATGGCATCTGAATATAGTTTTATTTACGTATTTATTTATTTTAAAGGCAGGGTCTTGCTCTGTTGCCCAGGCTGGAGTGTGGTGGCATAAACATAGCTGCAAGTTTGAATTCCTGAGCTCAAGTGAGTTGAATTCCTGGCGCATAGGCATGCACTACCACCCTTGGCTAATTTTTTTTTGGTTGAAACAGGGTTGCTCAGGCTGGTCTCTAAGTCCTGGCCTCAAGCAATCCTCCTACCTTGACCTCCCAAAGTGTTGAGATCATAGGCATGAGCCATCACACCTGCCTTGACTACAGTTTTATTTAAATTTATGTTTATTGATTTCAAAATCATGAATGAAACAATAACCTTTTGCTATAGAGTGAATGTTCATATCCCCTCTCAAAGTATACATGTTGAAACCTAATCTTCAATATGCTGGTATTAGGAGGTGTGGCCTTTGGGAGGCAATTAGATCATGAGGGCTGAATCTCATGAATGGGATTAGTGCCCTTATAAAAGAGACCCCAGAAAGCTCCCTTCCCTTTCTGCCATGTGAGGACACAGCAAGAAGACAGTAAACTATGAACCACGCAGCAGGTGCTCACCAGACACCAAATCTGTTGGCATCTTGATCTTGGACTTCCAGCTTCCAGAACTATGAAAATAAATTTCTGTTGTTTATAAGCTCCCCAGTCGATGGTATTCTGTTACAGCATCCTGAATGGACTGTGACACCTTTGCTTCTCTCTTTACACAAGCCAAAAATCAACTTTGCCACCCTACAGTTGAAATGATTAATTCAAATATTTCACTCTCACTTCTTCACAATATGCCTTCTCTTTGAACTGAAAGGGGCCTGCATGTCTTTGATCATTCTGTTTTCTACTATCCATCAGTCCCTTCCTGTTCCTACTTTCCTCCCTATCTAACTCAGATCCTTCACACATTAATTGTCACTTATTCACCATGTTGTTCTTCTAACATATCCATGTGGCAAAATCACAACCTCTGATGAAGCCACTGTCCACCTCCATGTGAGCACGTGGGCAGCTGGACATTGCTGGGGAAAATCACCGCACCAGGCAGACAATGTCACAGCATCAGACAAGCACCTCAGTTCTGTCTAGGCCCTCAGGCTGCCAACAGTGTATTCAAGTTACCCAATTCTTTCATTTCCAAACTTGCTGTTTCAAATATTTTTCATTTTTCTCAGACCTTCAACACTCCTTACCAGTATTTCTCATTTTCTGAGAAGATTGCATTTTCTACTTTGTGGAGAAAAGGGAAACTTTCGTTCAGGAAGTCCCTCCATTTAACAGCATCACGTCTACTCAGATCTCACATAGACTCTCTTCACTTCCATTCTAACAGGAAGGAAGGCGGTAATACCGATTTCTCTTATCTGAGACCTATTTCTTTACCTTTCCTTTTAATTACATGTATTTTTGCCCTGTCAAAGAACCTGCTTTACTCATTATATTTTCTGTCTTGTCGATGTCTCTTTCTATACTGGTCTTTTGCGTCAACATTTAAACATGCGTTAGTCACTGTTTTTTCAAAACAAAAGAAATTCCTTCTCTGAACTCACCCATTCATCTCCAGTAGTTAAAACCTTGGAAAGATTACTTACTCATCTACACGGTTTCAATTCACTTTCTTTCCCACTCCCTCCTCAATCAACCCACTCCAATTTGACCTACTTCCCACTTCTTTGTGGGAACTTCTTTCCCAAGTTTGCAACAACCTCCCTGAGCTAATTGAAAGAATACTCTTTTTGTTTTCATCTCACTTAACTTCAACTTTATTTGACATTTTCGATCATTTCCTCCTTTTTGAAATTCTCCTTCTAATTTCTAAGACACCTACTCCCCTAGTATTCCTCTCTCCTTCCTGAACATTCTTTCTCAGTTCAACTTTTCCTCTCCACCTTCTCTGGTCATGCCTTAAACATGTAGACACTTCCCAGTAGTTTTTCTTGGGTCCTTCTCACTTCTCACACTTCAGTACTGAATGACCTAGAAAGGCCAGCTCAACCTGTCCCTAGCAAAATTCTCACTTTGACTACTCTTTTAAACCTCCTTCTCCTCAGTCTGTCCTGTCTCAATAAATAAAACCACCGTGTACCTGACAACTCAAGCCAGAATCTTGGTAAGCATCAATAAATTTTGACAAATTTTACCTTTAAAAATCTCTGAAATCTACCCATCTGTATCCATCCAACCTGTCTTCGTCACCTTCTTCTCTATCTGGACTGCTGAGTTAACCTCACAAGGGATCTCCCTTTGTTCATTCTTGCACATCTACATTCGTGTTCCAGTTGGAATCAGAATCTCTCTAAAGCACAGATTTGATCATCTAACATTTCTGCTTAAAATGCTTCAGTGACTTCTCATTTTCTGCTGGGACTACAATCAAGATTTTTAACATGGATAATGAGACTCTACATGTCCTGTACCTTGCTTACCTTTTATCTCCTCCTCAACCACTCTCCACTTCTGTCTAGCTGCTCTGGGCAGCATGCACCACATTCTGTGTTTTGTCCTCAGATCTTCAAACATACTTATCTGTCAACATGAAACAACTTTTCTCTGCACTTTTCACCTGCATAACTAACTGCCTCTTAACCTCGTCTCCTTCCCAGATTATGTGCTTGGGACTGTTTTCTGTGACAAGCCCTCTCCACCTCCAGCCCACTCCACCAGGCTAGATTGGGTCCTTTGTTATGTGCTCCTTTGTTAACTGCTCTTTTCTTTTATTAACATTCTTTACACTTGTGTTTATTTTTTCACATCTTTATTGAAATACATTTTATATACCTTAACATTCACCCATTTAGATTATACAGTTGAGTGGTTTTGAGTATATTATCATAATTATGCGACCATTACCAAAATCTAATTTCTTCCAGAAGAAGAAATCCTATACACATGAGCAGTCATTTTCCATTTCTGCTCCCCACATTCCTGCTCCAGCCCGAAACAACCATTAGAGACTTTGTGTCTAAGGATTTGCCTATTTCACATAAATGGAATCATGCATATCTGCACTCTCATGTTCATTACAGTATTATTCACAATATCCAAGACATGGAATCAACTTAAGTATCCATCAACAAATGAATGAATAAAGAAAATGTGGTTCGTATGCATAATCAATACTATACAACCTTAAAAAGGGGGCAAATCCTGTCATTTGCAACATGAATGAATCTGGAAGACATTATGCTAAGTTAAATAAGCCAGACACAGAAATACAAATAGTGCATGATCCTCACTTATATGTGGAATCTTAAAAAGTTGAACTCAGATAATAGGGAAGGGCAGTAGGGAAGGAAAGAATGGGGAGTTGTTGATCAAAGGGTACAGAGTTTCTGGTAGATAAGAAAAATAGATTTTGAGGTCTATTGCACAGCAGAATGACTCTAGTCAATGATAATGTATCTTTCAAAATAACTAGGAGAGTAAATGTCAAATGTTTCACCATAAAAATTGATGGGAAAGTGAGGTGATGGATATGTTAATTAGTTTGACTTAATCATTCCACATTGTATACACATATGAAAACATCACATTGGACCCCATAAATATATACAATTAGTATTTGTCAATAAAAATAATATCAATAATGAAAATAATAAAACCTTCCAATGACTTTTCTATTGCATTAAAATAGTATTTACACTCTAATCTACCAGGCACAATATAATCTGCTTGCTGACTGGATCTCTCTGATCTCATCTTTTCTGAGTCTCCTTTTCACTTTACCTCCAGCCACACTAGCCTTTCTAATCGTTCAGCAGTTCAAGCTCATTCCTCAGTTATATCCTGTACACTCATTGTCCTCTCTTCCCTTGAATCTCTTCAGCGCTGTTGCCCTCTTTTCACTCAGATCTCATTTAAATTTCCCTCTAAGGAGAGGCTGGTCCTTCTCTGAATTAATAGTCTAAAGTAGTCTGAGACCTGGCTTCTATTTCATCATGGTTTTCTTTAATTGTCATCATAGCAGTTATAAATAATCTAATATTTTCTTTGTTGGTTATTTTGCTATTTTGTTTATTGGTTGGTTAATTGCTTGGTAGTTCTCTGAGATTATAAACTCCGTGAAAGTTGGAACTTTCCTGTCTGGTTCATTACTGCAACTCTAGAGCAAGCGACAAGGCCCTGAACATTTAGGTCCTGTGTAAGTGTATCTTGAATGAATAAAGGAATCACTGATGAAGAGAAAGGAAAACAATGTGCCTAGTATAAAGTCTTGAGAGATGCCAAAGGAAGGGAACAGAAAAAGAAAAGGAATTTAATAGGGTGATTTCTTTCTTTCTTTTTTTTTAATTTTATTTTTTTAATAGCCCTGGGAGGAACCTGGGGCCACAAGTGCATTTGAAGTGTCAATGATCAATGTGTCCTGCTGATTTCTTAAATATTGTTGTTCCTTAAAGTCCTTTCTTAGTTCTGTTCTCTATTTTCTCTACACACTCTTTCTTGGGTGGTCTCATTTATTTCTATGCATCTAATTACTATGTATAGATTTAAAAGTTATCATACTGCAGGTTGAGTATCCCTCATCCCAAAATTCAAAATCTAAAATGCTCCAAACTCTGAAATTTTTTGAGCAGCCACGTGACACCACAGGTGGAATATTCACCTCTGACCTCAGGTGACAGGTTGCAGTCAAAATGCAGGGTGTACAACCCATAGTTTATTCAGCATCTCTGAGGGGAAAAAAGACCCTCCCAGCCCCTTTAGCTGTGATATATATTTTCTGTGGATTCCCAGACTCACTCAGGCATGCACACCCACAAATGGTAATAAAATGACATCTGAGCAGCTGGAATCACCAACAATGGTTCTCCACAATTCCCCACATGGGCCCAGAACCTACATGCATTACTCATGGTGTTTCATTTCTTCTTTTTCTCTGCTCCGTGTTGTAAAGATGTTGAAAATGTCAAAGGCCTGCAGATACCTCTATGTGTATCAGCAGTAAGAAAAAGTGGATGCAGTTGTCTTTATCTATTGCACAGAAAATCAAGCTGTTGGAGAAAATGGACAGCAGTGTAAGTGTGAAACCTCTTACAGAAGAGTATGGTGTTGAAACAACCACCTGTCTGATTCCAAAGTTCTGCTTTTCTGTTATGTGAACTGCAATAATCACATGTACAGAACCAACATCAGAAGTATAGGGTAATAGTCTTAGGAGATGAAGTGTTGCAGGAGTTACTGAAGAGGTAGCAAAGCGAAAAGATTCATCCATGGAGGCTTCATTTTGGATGCAACTCCTGAACAAAAGAGAGGATATGTTTCTGTGAGTGTGAAGAATACAGCAAGTGAGAATAAGGAGCAAATTGAAGTTTCACAGAGGATCAACAAATGCCAAGAGGTCAAAAATAAGGAGGCTAATTAGACTGTCTTCCCTTAGTTAAGGTTTAAGAATTGACTGAAGGCAGAAAGTTAGCTTTAGTAGGATGGTTGCAAGATACATATATTGAGGAAATGTCCCCAAAATGTGTTTAGAAAATAAGTTGCATTCAAATGAAAGAAAAATGAGAAACTAGATTTTTTAAAAAATCAAATGGGACATGTTGTCAACATTCTAAAATTTCAATTAAGCTAGCATTTCAAGAGTTTGGCAACAGAGATTACTCGCATTCCTTAATATTAAAATGCAGATTCAGTGTGCCAAAGGTTCTAACTTTGGACAATAGTGTTAAATTTCTGAGAAATAATGAGAATTACCAGCACTTCTCAGTAGAGTCTTACATCTGTCTTCTGAGTTTACCCTGCCTTGGCAAATTCTTAAATCTCAAAATGCCCTATTGTTATATACTCATATATCCATAAGGTAAAGGAACAAGAAGAAATTAATCAAATCAGAGTCACAAATATAATGAAAGAGGAGACATCGTAAGCTGGAAAGGTTTTGGCTTTGTTTTATTGGTTCAGAAAAGAAGAAATGATATTCTTGGGCTCATGAAAACCTGGGGAAAAGAGACATAAAAAGCTAGGAGAGAAGAAATCACAGTATAGTGGGTATGCAGACAGGGACAGATGATTGTTTATCTTCCTGGGTAACAACCACCTCTTTGGGCTGGCTTTTCTATGGTGAACCAATGTCTTTACCTTCACAGACGCCAGGAGTGATTGTTGAGTGCCTTTGATGGGTGAGTTTCTTTCTTTTAGATCTGAGGCTGGCTGCAGATTCAGCAAAGACAAACAAGGTCTCTGCTTTCAGGAAGCTTAAAATCTACTGGAGAAAAAGAGAAAATAACTGGAAAACCTAAGATGAGTTTCTAGGAAATGTGATAGAAGTTATGGGAGACTCTTTTATTAGGAATAGCAATACGTTACTGTAGTCACATACAACAATATGAATTTACTTCTCCGGTTCTTTCCAAAGGGACAACCGTCTGAAAAAAGGTTTAGATGGTAAGAGGAGAGGAAAGAGAGCACAGTGGCACTAAGAATCTTAGCTTTGCCGGGGAGGCAACACCAGGTGGGAAAGAGATGTCAGAAGGACAAGTTAGAGGATCCTTAGGAAATGCTGTGACTTTTGCAGAGCATTCCCTGTGTTGGCCTTTTCTGTAGTATTCTTGCATGTAACTGCTTACAGGTACTGGCTGGGTCATCATGACATTGACTTCTGAACAGACTAGTTTCAGTGATGACTAGCCCAATCTGCTGCTTCAATGTCATGTGAGTAGCACTCATAATACCTGCTTTGGCTATAAAAATGACACCTGGCCCGCTCCAACCTCTCTCTCCTTCCCAGAGATTTTCACATAAGCCTGTATCCCAGATAGATTTGAAAAGTCGTCCTCCTTGTGTAACCCTGGACATAGTTTAAGTATAATAAAAGCAGTGCTACAATCTGATGTAATAGAAATGTCAAAGAAATGTTTTCTTCTCAAATTCACTCTCACATGTTTGAGTCAGGGCTAAACAGATGGTCAAGACCCACTTTAGTTACCCACGATTCAGGTCAAGATGTATAAATGAGTGAATCAAACAGCCAATATGACTTTGACGTCATGTGGTATGAATAGCCAGTATGAATAGATGTAGCATCTCATCAATTGCCTTGTACACTGTAGAGACCAAAAGCTTATTATGCTAAGATCAAATCGACTAGTTGGAGAGAAAGGGGTGATGTTTTAGCTTTCTTCACTCATCTGTCTGAAGCACAAAAACTATTTGACAATGTTAAGATTTTGACACCTAACTTCAAACCTGAGAAACCAAAGGGATTGTGTTGTTCTACAGTTTCCAAGTGGACTTTGGGTTTTGGTTAAATATTTCTCAAGTTATGTCCAAATGAATGGAAGTATATCTTTTGGTTATAGAATTATAGAAATATGGTATTAAATTTATAATTATTAAAAATAGTAGCTTTTACAAATTTTATGATAGTTATTAAAAAATTGAGAAGCCAGATGCCTTGAAATGCTCAAGGAATAAGGATAATATTTTTGTGTATATTTACATGTGCATGCAATTTTTTTCTAGTATTACATATATAAACTATATTTACATATAGGATTATATTATACACATTGCTTTAGATGTTTATAACAGTTACGAAGTCATTCATAATGCTAACTTCTAGCTATTTATCTTAGTTTAAGATGTGTGTGCATATGTATACATATATAAATATTTAAGACATAAAGAACCCTAAAACAGACATACCACCCAATTTTGAACTCAAAAATCATCAATATCTTTTAAGCCTCCACTCCAAATTGTGTTCTTCTTCTAAAGCTGAAAGGTAATCACTATTTTGAATTTTGTTATAATGTTAGTAACATATGGTTGAATACTATTATTAGTATTTAATTTTTAGCTTAAAATAATTTGAATTATACTGTTTTATTATATTTTACTACACCTTGTTGTTTTTGATTCAGCATTATAGATGGGGATTCAAAGGCCAGGCTTGTAAACCCCAACCTCACTCAGTCACCAAATGCTGGCTGTCCCAGGAAGAACGTGACCTTGGGCAAAGGAGCTTTTTGTGATTGAAGCTGACCTTGAAGGAGCTGATAGCCAGTTTTTATTTAAAATTTGATACTTTGTTTGTCATAATCTTTTTGCATTAATTTTTATTTTTAAAACATTTCATGAAAATATGAATTATCTTGATTACTAATTTTTTTGGTGGTCCAGACAGCTGGGAAGCTGTCTGATGACTATTATTCCCTGCAGCTGGGCAGGAAGTACTTTCTCCAGGAGAGTTCTGGGCCGTTCATCTTGGCTTCTACAACAGGAAGTAAATGGTAGAGACTTTCTCAGCCTTCATCCTTGAGTGGCTGTGATGTGAAACAGCCCCCAGCCAACCTTCAGAGTGAGAAATAAACCTTCATTGTTTTAAGTCTCCCTGAGACTGTGGGGGTTGTTCATTACCTAGGCCATCTTGACCTACACAGAAATTGGGACTCAGAGTAGGATGCCTAACCGCAACCTGAAATATATAAAGCAATTGGCATTGGCTGATTGATCACAGTGTGGACAGTGAAGAAATTGCTATCAGAGAAAAGATGACAATCCATTTTACATAATGGCAAAACATCAGTGAAATTCACACCCTTGGTTTTCTGGGAGGAATATTTTGTACCTAACAAACTTCTAGCTATAGAAGAGGGGATCAGAAAAAAAAATTTTGTGGTATGTGTTGGTTGCTATGTTTGTCTTTGGTCAGTTATTAAAAGAAAGATATATGTCCAGAAAAAATTGACAAATTTTTCTGGAATTAGAAGAGGCAACTGCTTCTTAATTCCCAACATTAAAAGACAAATTGAGAAAAGCTTGAAGCACAAAGTTTGATTAAAACTTGGCATTGCAAAAAGGGTCAAATTAAGGATATGGTCGGTATATTCATCATTAAAGTACTTTAAAGCATAAATGTGTGGAGTTCAGTAAATCACACACTTTTAGGTTACTATTCATTTTCTCTCAGCACTTTATTCTCCTACTTTTGGCTTCAATCATTGCTATTGAGAATGGCAGCCTAATTATCTTTTCTTTAAGATGATTTGTCTTTTTTCCCTGTATACTTTTATGATCTTCTCTTTGTCTTCATTGTCCTGAAATTTGCTTTTGGTATGTCTAGTTATGGTTTTATTAATACATATCCCTCTTTGATTTTGTACCAGTGGTTTTATTCTCAGCCATTATCTCTTCCAATGTTTCCTATCCTCATTTTTTTTTTGTTTTTATCTCTTCTGGAATTGCAATTGGATACATGTTAGACTTCATTGTAATTTTTAGACTGTTTTAACTGCTCTTTTATGTTTTTTTAATCTTTTCATATGTCTAGGCTTCATTCTTACAAATAGCATATTTTTTGATCTATTTTCCAGTTGACTAATTTTCCTCTTAATTATTCTACAAACAACTAAATTTTAAATTCAAATAATTATATTTTTATTTCTAGAAGGTCTCTTGGTACATTGTCAAATATGCCTGGTTATTTTTTGATAGTACACTATTTCTTATTAATTTTTTTGAATTCTAGCTTTTATTTCTTTAAATGCATTACATATACTTATTTTGTATTCTTTGAAAATTTTAATATCTAAAGTCCTGATGATTCTAAATTTATTGTGTTATTTCTGCTGATTCTTTCTTGGTGAATTATTTATTCATGTATCTGGTAAATTTTTTTATTGTAAGATCATAATTAATTGAACTTGATCTTTCAGAATCTTGAGAAGCCTGGTTGAAAATTTTTTTATCTGAAGAGGGTTTAATTTTTTTCAGCCAGTGGCACAGGGGAAGTATCAAACTGAGACAAATTCAATTTAATTTCTCATATTGATTTTTTCCTGATTCTTTCTCAGTGTGATTTTCGACACAATTTATGTTAAAATAATGTCAAGATTATATAAAACTTACAACATCTGCATGTCTCTCACCAAGATTTCCTAAATTCTTAACATTCAACCGCATTTGATCTCTCTCTATCTATATGTCTCTACTCAATCATTAATCTTTTTCAGAACCAGTTGAGAGCAATATTTAGACATGGTGTACCATTGCTCATAAATTCTCCAGTGTATATTTCCCAAAAATAAGGACACTCTCCAACATAACCATCATATAAACATCCAAAGGGAAGTAACCATCGATGCAACAATACCATCTAATCCACAGATCCCACTGAAATTTTGCTACCTGTATCAACAATGTCTTTTTTCTTTGTGGTCCATGATCAAAACCAGGATAAAATATTGCATATTGCATTTCTCTTCATTCTCTTTCAATCTAAAACAATTCTTCAGCCTTTACCTTTTATGAATTTGATAGTTTGAAAAAATAATTTTCACCTATGTTTCATCTTTCTGCCTATTCTTTAACATAAAATAATTAAAATATTCCTGTGTCGATTGAGTATAATGTGTGTTATGATACACACATTATGGAATAATTAACATATCCATCACCTCACCTGAAATATTACTTCTTTGTGGTTAGAACATTTAAAATCTACTGTTTTGGCCGGGCATAGTGGCTCATGCCTGTAATCCTAGCACTCTGGGAGGCCGAGGCGGGCGGATTGTTTGTGCTCAGGAGTTCGAGACCAGCCTGAGCAAGAGCGAGACCCTGTCTCTACCAAAAATAGAAAAAAATTAATTGGACAGCTAAAAATATATAGAAAAAATTAGCGAGGCATGGTGGCACATGCCTGTAGTCCCAGCTACTTGGGAGGCTGAGGCAGTAGGATTGCTTGAGCCCAGGAGTCTGAGGATGCTGTGAGCTAGGCTGACGCCATGACACTCATTCTAGCCAGGGCAACAAAGTGAGACTCTGTCTCAAAAAAAAAAAAATCTACTGTTTTAGCAATTTCAAAATATACAATACTACATTGTACTCCATAAATATATACAATTATTATTTTTCAATTAAAAATAAAATAAAAAATTTTAAAAACAGTTACTGTGAAAGAGAATAGAAAGTAAAATAAACTTTTTATGTCTAAGAAAAATGAATATTCATTTACTGATGGGAAAATATTCTGCCTCCTTAAATCTCCTCTTCTCCAAAATAAATATTCTTAATTGTTTAAATCACTTCTAATATATCATAATTTCTAGTTTGATTCTCCGTATTTTAAAATATATATTCAAGTTGTTGAAAAACTCAGTATCCATTATTTAGTATCTACTAGTTCATAAATAGTAAAGTATAAAATATAATGTTCACTTCCTTTATTCCAGATAACATATGTATAAACAGTCTAAAATTAAATTAGTTTACATACATATTTTTATTTTTCAGAAACCACATTTTGGGGTCAATTGATAGCCAAGCTCCCTTTATCACTCACCTTCAATTAATTTTTATATTGAGCTTGTAATCAACTAAACCTCTAATTTTTTTCTATGTTTATTGCTGTTTAATCACATCACCCATATTCTATACTAGTAAACTTTTGGACTCAAGTATAAGATACAATTATTTTTATTAGATTTTACTTACTTACATTTATTCTTTGTTCCAGCTTATAAATAGTCTTTGCAGATTTCAACATCCAATGAATCATTATTTCAACCCTTCACCTATTAATTTGATATAACATCACCTGTGTGTATCCAAATTATTGATAGAACCTTAAACAAATTAGAGCTGAGTATAGCACTAGAGATTTCACCATGATGTGGACATGGACCAATTTTTGTTTTAGAGATTCTTGGACCGTGTCCTTAGATTCTAGGGAGCTAGGTGGGATACATTTTAAAAGAGGGGCCCCTTGTAAGTTCAGTCCAGTTGATTTGATTACTTGATTTTCTGAAAAACACTTTTATAATATAAAGTAAGTGAAAAACAGGAAGATGTATTGTCATGTTAGAAAATAAAAGTTGGATAGAAGTTGTAATCTCCTATTTTTCTTGCTGGCTCTCTTTCTGTTTTCTTTCAAGATTAGCTTTTCCAAAACAGCTCATTCTTGCACTTGTGCTATTCGGATATATGGAGGAATTAAAGCAGAATATAAATGGCTCCCAAGCCTGGCAACACATATGAACAATCTAGAGAAGATTTTTAATAAACCAGAGTCCCCAAATCCACCCCCCAAAATTCTGATGGAATTGGTTTGAATGGTGGCCAACAATTAGTATTTTTCAAAAAATCCCCAGTTAATTCTGATGTACGTCTACCTCAGATTTCAGTTTACTACTATCAGGACAAATGCCAAACAAAAAGCCAATTTACTTGTAATGACCAAGTGAATAAATTCTATTCTAGCTTTCTTATTAGAATAAGCAAAGACAGCTTTTAAGATTACATGTAGATTTGCAACAAAAATTTAGAAAATTTTCCACAATGAGAGACTAAACATGATTATAGGATTGCTGATATGAATGTTGCTTTTCTGCTATAATATGTGGTTTTGTCTTTTTCAGTCTCCTCTCAAACACATTAAAGAAAATACTGAAATTAGTTGGATTAGGGAGATGGGATATCATAGACTTCTTCCAATGTGCGTGTTAGCCCATATCCTTACATATTTTACATAGTTTTAATTACAGCATGCATTCCAACTAGTCTTTTCTTTGCAATTAGCAGTATTTCGTAAATGCTTGCCCCATTGCTACCTGACATTCAGTATTTCATAATATTGTGTAAAAATGGTTTGCCATAACTTACCTAATATATCTATATTACTCTTTAGAGTTGTGTAAAATTTTATAATTTTCTTTCATTATACATAATTGTGAAAACAAGTTTCTGGATGGGATACATTTTTCTTGTTTTTAAAAATTATTTCCTTAGAACATATTTCCAGAAATGGTATTACTGAGCCAAAATAGAAACATTTTTCCAGTTCTTATAATTACTTTTCTGAAGACTTGGCACAAAATTACAATGCTATCAAAAAAGCATTATGAGTGCACAAAATTCACAAGAAATTCATCAGATAAGATTTTATCCATATATTTTTATAATGTGACCTCCTGGATCTTTTCAAAGAACCATAGCAAACCATCATATTTTGTTTTGTTTTTTGTTCTATTTTCCTAGTAATTGTATTAATATCATTCAAGTCATACACTTTCTGTTTCTAAGGTACAAATGTGTGGCTTTTGGTACAGAAAATCTGCGATCAACTAGTATGGCCAAGCTTACTTCTAGTATTTATATCAGCCTTTGCTACAGTAAAAAAAAAAAATCTCAGTAGTTTATACTAACAATAATTTGTTTCTGCTCATGAGTATGTGGAACAGTCTTTGTGCAGCTCAGTTCGGTTATGTTCTGTCTGGGTGCACTTATATTCTCATTCTAGGAACCAGGATGAAGGGACTGTCCCCGTCAAGGACATGCTATAATATTTTCGTGGCCATGCTATTTTCATGGCAAAGGGAAGAACTGCAAGAGACCAAGCCAAAACAAGTAGTTCACATTAAAGCTTCTGTTTAGGATTGGCATGGTATCAATTCTGCTCATATTCCATTGGCCCCAGCAAGTCACATGGCCAAGTGTGATAGTGGCTTGGGGAACATACTCTGCCTGTGGAGATGCTCCTCAGTTGTATGGGTGTGGATGTGGATGTATGATAATCCTCATAGGATATGAGAAGATAGTTGGGAATAGTCTCTGAAGCCTTCTTTGCTTGCATGGTACTAATCCCTGTATATTTCCCTATCGTAGAATTTAACAAATTGTATTGACATTATTTATTGCTAAATTTATCTCTTTTTGTAGACTTCAAGTTCTTCAAGGATAGAAATAGTGCTTTACTCACTTCTGTCTATCCATAGTGCCTAGGACACTATGTAGCATATACAAGTTCTCAAAATACATATTGAACTGAATAATTTTAGTATATACTACTGGAAAAAGGATCAGCTTCAGCGTTCTTTGGTTTTAGAGCTAGAAAAAGATAATGTAAGTTAATATTTTCTAAAATTATTAGACTCCCTAATATGCTTTTTTGAATGTAAGAAAAGATTCCTACTCATATTTATTTTTAAATCCACCTCAAGACTGCTGGAGAAAGAGCAGGCTTTTCACTTGTATTAGGTGACATCACAAGGAGCCTATTAGTGCTACGTCCATTCAGAAGTCCAATGCTTATTCAACCTCACTTTTTCAATTCAATAGAAGCTCTCTGGTAAAGCCGGGCTCTGCTTGGCAAGAGGATAAATGTATAACAAGCTGACTTCTCCACTCTCAAAGAGAGAAATTAAAAGGTTGCATGCCAAAAACAGGAAATTTTCTATTGAAAAATTATTTTTAAAGATTTGGGATCTGGGTATAGAGCCAAAGTACACATTGTCACAACTGAAAAGATGTCTTGAGATGGTTGGGAAATTGAGAAGGGGAAGGGAAATATTAAAATCAATACAACCTTTATGGTCAGGGACAATTTATCCATTAGGCAAAGAATGAACACCGTCTAGGGCCCATGATACCCCTAGCAGCTCATGAAAATGAAAAAAAATTTAGTATCTTTTAAAATCTGAAAAAAATAAAATAAGAAGTATATATGAATAATCTAGCCTGGCATATATTTGTCTTTATGCCTCAATAGTCATATAATTTTAAATGATTTTTATGAATGAAGGAGCCACAAAGGCAAAGGTGCCTAGAGTTTACAAAAGTCATAACAAATCTTTCCAAGTAGAGGGAGAAGGGTTAGAGCCATTGAGCTAAGCAGAGGCCTCCGTAATTATAGGCTTGGCCTCCTGCTCAGGACTGTGAGTAGAATGATTTTAGCCTTTCTAGCATTGTTTAGCTCTTAATGATAGAGCTGATTTGTGGTAAAATCATTAAGAAAATTATTTTGGGGGCTTCCATGCTCTTTTTTAATGCACACACACGTGTGTGTATATGTGTACATATGTGTGCACATATACAAATATGTATGAACACACATATATGAAGTTCATTGAATATTTATGGAGAACTTACAATGTGTTGGGCACTCTTTCAGCCATTAAGTATACATTAGTTAATAAAGAAAGAAAAAACTCAACAGTCTATGCCGTCTGAACCAGTGGAACTCAGAGTTTGGTCTGTGGACCAGCTGATGGCTTTGTTCTTTCAATTTAAAATTAATTGTATGTCTTCATAGTTTCACAATCAGACTGTACATGTATTAAGAAGAACGGCCATTAATTTTCCATGGTTTTCATCACAATGAAGAAACTTCAAAAATGTATTTGTGTATCCATGTCTTCACCCACCCCCACTCACCCCTACCCCAGCTCTTGAGGATGTAGGTAGGTGGAGAGTTAAAGAGAGACAGTGATGTGGTAAGAAAGGGAAGGGAGAGGGAGAAAAGGAAGGAAGAAGGAAGAGGAAAGGAAGAAAGAGGAAAGGAAAAGAGTGGAAGGGAAAGGGCAAAGACAAGAGAGAGGCACCCAATGTTGTATACAGAGTTGAATATATTAACTTTTATTTTATTACAGTTCTTATTTTTTGAGGAAAATATGCAGTGAAATGCATGCATTTTAGGTATATAGATGTGTAAGTATTTTCTAAACATTTTACTACAGAAATTTGCTAATGTACAAAGTTTAAAAAAATTTTACAGTGAACACTCTTGTGCCCATCAGGCAAATTCTACCATCACTATTTTACTGTATTTGTCCTCTCACCAGGCATTAGTCTATCTTATTTTTGAATGTATTCAAAGTAAATTGCCACAGGGGACTCTCCCTATAACAGTCCACATTTGTTTACAGGTTTTTTCTTTTGAGATAAAATTTATATGCAATCAAAACCTGCAAATGTGAACATTAACTGAACATTAGCTGAGTTTAGACAAATGCATACAACCTGTAAAGCACAAACTTCTAATTAGATACAGAAAATTACTGTCATCCCAGAAAGTTTCCTCATGCCCCTTCTCAGTTAATTACTGCCCTCAACCTCCTGAGGCAACCATTATGGATTAGGTTTCCTGTTCTAGAACTTTATGTAAGTGGAATCACCTAATACTTCAAATTGATCTTTTGTATAAGATTTCTTTTACTCAGTGGCTGTTTCTGAGATTCATCTATGCTGTTGCATGCAACCATAGTTTGTTGCTTTTTAAATTGCAGAATATTATTCCTTTGTATAAATATACAGTAGTTTATTTATCCCTCCTCCTACTGATGGACACCTGATTTACTTACACATTTTAACTACTTTTAATAAAGTTGTCATTTTTTTT
>CAUYSK010030145.1:0-44098 GCA_963575035.1 Avahi laniger
CATGCCTGTAGTCCCAGCTATTCGGGAGGCTGAGGCAGAAGGATCGCTTGAGCCCAGGAGTTTGAGGTTGCTGTGAGCTAGGCTGACGCCACGGCACTCTAGCCTGGGCAACAGAGTGAGACTCTGTCTCAAAAAAAAAAATAATAATAATAATAATAATAATAATTGAGGATGCTGTAAAACATCTGTTGCCCTGAAGGAGATGACCAGGAACAACTATCTGTAACCTCATGTGTTGCAAAACAAGATAGCAAAGAAAAAAATTTGTTTATAGATTCACATAATTTTATCGTATTTTTTTGCACAAACTGATCTATTTATTAAATGCTTTATGAACACACAGAGCTTTCTTTTCATTCATAATTGATTACATTTGTTATTTAGAGACAGATTATTTCTGAAGTTATTACTGGCATTGTATAAAGCTCCATAGGAGATTTCACATTTCTTCAAAAAAAAAATCTATACTTCTTTATGCAAGGTCAATATTTAAAGGAAAACAGTAAGAGTCCAGGAGTTATTATTTCTCTCTCATTTGCAGGAAGACTCGAGGCCCTATCTGAAAATGAATGAAATCATAAAGCATATATTTTACTCATTTCTTAGCATTTTCCCCCAATATCTTATATGCCTTGCAGAGAAAATGCTACATCTGTAAACAGTATGGAATTCATTTGTGAGTAGTGTTTTTGCTCTGAGTAGTACTAGTGAAAGAAACACTTGGTCTGAAGCCAAAAGATACTATTTTAGGCTTAGTATAATTTTCCAGCTGTTGTTGAGCAAAGCATGTTACACTTCCCCACCCATTACACTGACATACTCATCTATACATTTATATTCTGCTGCTTTTTTAAATCAGTGATGCAGCTGCCACAATATGCCTCCTCCTTCCAGCAGGTGGTAGATTATTCTCTGCATAAAATGACATCATTCCCTGTCTTGCAGGAAACTTGCCTTCTGAGCTGAGGAAAAGGCAAAACCATTAGGAAAACAAAATTTAGATGAATTTACCACATGGCATTTAGTGAAACCATCTCATATATTTTAGAGAATTCACAATTAAATGTAATAAAATCAAATTATTAGTGGCATTTGAAAAAGAAACAGTAAAATATAAACAAAGATTTCAATAATTAAAATGGAAGGAATTACTTATCTTCTTTGGAATAAACAGTAAGAGAAACATAATTAGTTTGCGTGGCTCTCCTCCTGTCCTACTTCTTCTCCAACAGAAAGACAAACATTTATATTATACTTAAAATAATTTATGAAATTATGAGATTATATTTAACTGATGGTTTGGTTATATGTTTTACTAAGCAACCCCATACTAAAAATTTTCATTACACTTATAATGGCTCAAAACACTTTCCCCCTCAAACAGAAACTTATTTAATGTCCATAAAAAGGACTTTGGCTGACATTCAATTTCAAAATGAAAAAAAGTATTTTTTTTAAATCAGCGCTAGAGTAGGAAATGATGTAAGAAAACAAAAAAACCAATTGGACTATTCAGTAGCTTACTGTAGGGATGTGAGTCTCTAAAGACCATACACCACTGTGATATTTACCATGAATCAAAAATTCCTTTAATAGATATTTTAAATTATCTGACATAGAAAAAATAAGCACGTTTATGTATTATACATATTATATGCACAAATATACAAAATAAAATCATGATGTATACTGACCAGTATTTTCCTTTCTAAATATGTTCATTCCTTAGTTATCTTTAGATGTCATAAAAAGAGTAGAGGTCAACAGTTCTAATCTCTGTTAATATTTATTAATTCACCTTTTATTATAGTGGAAAGAATACATCATCAGACTTATGTGGGTTTTAGAAGGAGCTGAACTTTCAACACATACAGTAATTATAGCCTGTATACATTACTTTATATACAATATAAAGTATAATATACAATATATGATAAAATTATATATGAGTTAGGAAGAAGCTTACATTTTTCAGAGGTGAAAAAGGTAAGTTTTAAATTCATATCAGTAATAGGAGATATCAATATACAGTTTGGGAAATGATTGGCATGCCCACTACAGCTTGGAAACATATTCTGTGCTGAAGACTACTGCTCACCAGAGTGGATGGTGTGCTTTGTGCTGGAAAGCTGTTGATTTATTTATTATATCCTTCCTGGAAGATGATACAAGGTGTCATGAGGAAATGTTTCCAACATCTAATATTTTTCTGTTCTAACAAGATGATCCCAAGAAGGTGAAAGATAATAGACGGCAGTTATTTACTGTAAGGAGAAATCTTCTTTAATTAGTCTTAGCACGAAGTGGTCCCCAGAGACTTTGTTAAATAAATGCAGAAATGAAAAAGCTATGCACCACATTTTTAGAAAGAGTTAAAAGTAACACCTCTACTAAGCCAATAATTAGCATGTGAAGGCAGTGTTTACATTGCTTTAAATTTCCAGAAATGCTGTGGAAAGATTAAGATCCCAGTTAAATAGTATTAGGTAGTAAATTGATAAGAGATACTAGATGTTGCTAGGAGTGATGTTTATGTTACATTTAGAAATGTTTTAAAATGTTTTTACATTAAAATAATGTATTCTAGTAGCCAATTTAAAATAGTCTCATAAATAAACATAAGAATATGACCCTTTCATGATTCCACTCACCAGATATAACCCTATTATCACAGTTGTATGTATACCTCCAGCCCTTTCCCTAGGTATATATCATTGGAATCTGAAATTTTGGGGGTTAAAAATGCATTTAAGGAGCATTCAAGATGGCTGACCAGAGTGTCTCAGTGAGAAGGAAAAGTTTTAGATGAAAGAGAAAAAACAAACAAACAGAGGTTGGTTGTAATTCTTAGGGAAGAGTGCCAGAACCTACATGAGATTCCACAGGAAGAAGTTGAGGAGCAGAACAAGAAAGAGCAAAATATTAATATGAGCAGAGATCAACTGCCGAGAGAGGCTTGGAGTCCAGTGAAAAGGGTAAGTGTAGCAGTTTGTTTCTCCCTTCTTTGCATCTCTGACAGTGGGTTCCTGAGCTACTGGAGCGACTTTCTACCCCAGTGAACCCAAAAGCTGCAGCTGCCAGGGAACTGGGAGCTTCTTGTGGACAAAGCATGAGGCTCCCAGCCCCGCTGGGGCGTTAGCAATCACCACAGACTTGAGCCAGGACAGCAATATCTCTACCCACCATCTATCTTTGTCCTCCCCAGGGGGCTTCAACTGCTCAGGTTTTGCCTTGCTAGTTCCTGCACAAACATTTCCCAACTCCAGCCCACACTGCAGAAGCCACAGGGGTCCAGTGTGTCCTAGGAGACTGGTGTGACTCCAGAGCCTGAACATCCTGGGTGGGCTGCATTCTGGGACAGAGGGACAGAGACTGTCAGAGTGCTAGCTTTCCTCCACCCAGACTCTTTTCCTTCCCACCCTCTCCCCCATCTACAGCTGCTGAGAGAGACATTTGAGCCACCACACTGAGGATTCCACAGACAATGGGACTCAAACTTTTCCTCTTAAGGTACTTCAGCAGACTGAGGGATGCTCAGACTGTGAGCTCCCTGCTCAATGGCCCTCCCTGGTACTGCTAGGACAACAACTCCATCAGAGCAGGGCATTCCCTGAAGCAGAGGGACATCAAAAACCTGCTTGGGGCCAGGTGCGGTGGCTCACACCTATAATCCTAGCACTGTGGGAGGCCGAAACGGGGGGATTGTTTGAGCTCAGGAGTTGAAAACTAGCCTGAGCAAGAGCAAGACCCTGTCTCTACTAAAAATAGAAAGAAATTAATCAGACAACTAAAAATATATATAGAAAAAATTAGCTGGGCATGGTGGTGCATGCCTGTAGTCCCAGCTACTCAAGAGGCTGAGGCAGAAGGATTGCTTGAGCCCAGGAGTTTGAGGTTGCTGTGAGCTAGGATGATGCCACAGCACTCTAGCTTGGGCAAAAAGAGTGAGACTCTGTCTCAAAAAAAAAAAAAAAGTCTGCTTGGGCACCCCATAGACAGCTCAGGACCAGCATACATCTCCCTGGAATGGTCGGGGATTGATCTTTGTGGACCCAGGGACAGGGCCACAGGCCATATCCCAAACCTGCAAGTCTCGATTATGTTGCTTGGGGGTATGGAGGGGAGACCTGCGAACTAATCTCAAGAGCCAAGGGAGCCCACGTGGACAGAACTGAGAAAGAGTGCAGTGTGGGTCTCAGCTGCAATGTACTCGGGGGCACCCCTTCCCCCACAGGAAGGTTGCACTCTCAACCCAGGCTGGGATCCTGGGAGGGGAAGCTCCCTAGTCCACAATGTAATCATGGGGGAGCTCAGCTGGTTTTAACTCTTGCCTGCTGGCATTTGATGGAGGGTAACCATGGAGCAGGACAGGGGGAGAATAGGGAAGCCCACTCCTGACAGCCAGATTATAAATCTCAGATGGCCCCGCCTCCACAAGCAGACTTTCTGGTTGGGTAGGGCCACTTCTGCTCCTCCCTGGTGGCTTTACCCAAGCTGGGAGCATACCTTTGGCCCCTGCTGAAACAGTTACCTTGCAAGTTTTATGGAGCCTGAAAGCAAGCTCACTCAACCCAGCCCCACCTAGCCTCACTCCCACTCCTGCCTCTGCTGTGACAGAGAATAAGGACTCACCTGGAAGTTCCAGGGCCTCATTCAACACCTAGGGCATTTGAGTGCTTCTTGTGGGGAACTAGAGCCACTCATAGATCCCCAGAAAAACATTTCAGCTTGTTCCCCCAGCAAGCACCACCTACTGACAGGGAGGTCAATTTGCACGTCCTTTGTAGCATTTACTGACTCGGTTATATAGGATGTGGTTGATTCTCACCCACAGCACCACCTAGTTTCTCAGAGAATAAACTGGCCATGCCAATACTAATTCAGACTGTTAAGAAGACTACAGGGCAGGAGAAAGAGAAAGGATTTCAAAGTCCTCCATCTTCCCTCATCAAAGAGAGACAGGGAATCTGCCCACTCCCATAGCTGACCACACCTATAGCGTACAAACAACTAGCAGCTGAAAAACCACCATACTAAGGATATCTCTTAAATAATGAAGGCATCTGACCAGAACCTAGATTGCCATCAAAGCATGCACAAGCAAAGCCAAAGGTTCTTATCCAACATATGCTATAAGCACACCTATATGAGTGAGGAGTGGAAAGCCACATCTAAACAAAAGAAAATTCAAAGATAAGAAGCAACAGCTGTTTCAGATGAGAAGGAAGCAATGAAAGAATTCCAGAATTATGCAAAATCGAAGTGAAAAGACACACTCAAAAGGGAATACCTGATTCTAGCAATGGATATCAAACAAACTGAAAATATTGAAATGACAGATAAAGAAATCTAAATGTGGATTGTAAGGAAGCTTAATGAAATCCAACAAAAATTGGAAAATCAACTCAAAGAAACCAGAAAACAATTCAGGAAATGAATGAAAATTCACTAAAGATATTGATATATTAAAAAAATAGAATTTCTGGAAATGAAAAATTAATTTAAGGAATAGACTAGACCAGGCAGGAGAAAGAATCTCAGAGCTTGAAGACAACTCTTTCAAATTAACTCAGTCAAAAATAAAGAACAGAGAATTAAGAGAAATGAACAAAGCCTACAAGAAATATGGGATTATGTAAAACAGCCAAATATGATAATCCTAGGCATTCCTGAAGGTGAAAAAGAAAATGTACAAGGGAAGGAAAACCTAAATGAGGGAATAGTTGAAGAAAACTTCCCTGGTCTTTCTAGAGATTTAGGCACCCACATACAAGAAGCTCAATGAACACTTGGGAGATTCATAGTAAAGAGGCAATGATCAAGACACCTAGTCATCAGACTGTCCAAAGTTACCATGAGGAAGAAATTCCTATGGGCTGTAAGGCAAAAACATCAAGTAGCTTACAAAGGAAAACCCATCAGGTTAACTGCTGCAGATTCTCAACTGAGACCTTACAAGCCAGAAGGGATTGGGGCCACATTTCAGTTATCTTAAACAGAACAGCCAGCATAGAATTTTGTATCCTGCAAAACCAAGTTTCATATATGAAGGAGAAATAAAGACTTTTCCAGACAAGCAAACTCTGAGGAAATTTGTCAAGACCAGATCTATCCTGCAGAAAATACTGGAAAGTGTTTTTTACATGGATCAGAACAATAGTCACCCACCAGAGTAAAATCACCCAAAAGCTAAAGCTCGGATCTCATATAAAACAATAGTACAAGAAGTAAAGCAAAACAATAACATATATCAAACAGGATAAACAGAACAGTATGCCACATATCAATTCTATCAATCAATGTGAATGGTTTGAATTCCCCACTCAAGAGACATAGGTTGGCTGAATGAATAAAAAAAAATACGCCAAGTATCTGCTGTCTCCAGGAAATGCATCTAACCCATAAGGACTCATACAGACTTAAGACCAAAGGATGGAAAAAATATTCCATGCAAATGAAAACCAAAAGAAAGCAGGTGTAACCCTTTTCATATCAGATAAAATTAATTTTAAATCAATAATAATAAAGAAAAATAAGATGGTCATTATATAATGGTAAAGGGAGCGATTTAACAAGAAGACATAACAATTCTAAATATTTATGCACCTAACACAGGAGCACCGAGATTCATAAAGAAAACTCTAGTAGATCTAAGCAAAAATATAAACATCATGTCATAATTTCCAGGGAATTTCAACACCCTGCTGACAGAATTGGACATATCATCCAAGTAGAAAATAAATAAAGAAACACTGGACCTAAATGGGACTCTAGAACATATGGGTCTAACAGACATTTACAAAACATTTTACTCAAAAACTACTAAATATACATTCTATTCCTCAGCACATGGAACAGTTTCCAAGATTGATCATACTTTAGGCCACATAACATGGCTCAACAAATTTAAAAAAAATAGAAATCATACAATACCATGTGTCTTCTCAGACTACAGTGGAATAAAACTGGAAATCAACTCCAATAGTAACACTCAATTTTACACAAAGTCATGGAAATTAAACAACTTGCTGCTGAACGATTACTGAATCAATAATGAAATTAAAATGGAAATTAAAAGATTCCTTGAACTGAATGACAAAGTGGACACAAGATATAAAAATCTATGGGATTCAGGAAAACCAGTCATAAGGGAAAAATTCATAGTGTTAAATGCCTACATTAAAAGGCAGAAAGATCAGAAATTAACAATCTAATGACATGTCTCAATTAACTAGACAAAGAAGAGCAAACCAAATACAAAGCCAGCAGAGAAAAAAACTAACCAAAGTCAGAGCAGAACTAAATGAAATCAAAAATAAGAAAATAATACAGGCTATCAACGAAACAAAAAAGTTGGTTCTTTAAAACGATAAACAAAACTTACAGAACTCTTGCTAGATTAGCCAGGAATAAAAGAGAAATGAGCTCAATCAGAAATGAAAAAGGAGATATTACAACTGATATCACAGAAACACAAAATATCATCTGTGAATACTATGAAAATCTCTATGCACATAAACTCAAAAATGTAGAGGAAATGGACAAATTTCTGGAAACACACAACCTCCAAGACTCAATCAGGAAGAAATAGAACTCCTGAATAGACCAATAACAAGCAACGAGATTGAAGCAGCAATAAAAATCTTCCAACAATAAAAGCCCTGGACCAGATGCATTCATAGTCAAAGTTTATCAGACCTGCAATGAAGAGTCGGTACCCATTCTGCAGAAGTTATTCCATAATATCAAGAAGGGAATCCTCCCTAACTCATTCTGCAAGGCCAATATCATCTTCATACCCAAGCCAGGAAAGGACACACTACAAAAAAAGAAAACTACAAACCAATATCCCTTATGAACATAGATGAAAATATCCTCAATAAAATACTAGCAAACCAAATTCAACAGCACATCAAAAATAATCCACCGTGACCAAATGAGTTTCATCCCAGGGATGAAAGGATGGTTCAACATACGTAAATCAATAAATATGATTCACCACATAAACGAAGCAAAAAGAAAGATCATACGATCATCTCACTAGATGCGGAAAAAGCATATCAAAATTCAGCACCGTTTATGATTAAAAACCTTCCACAAACCAGGCATGGAAGGAACATATCTTAAACTTGTAAAAGCTATCTTTGAGAAACTCATAGTCAGCATCATACTGAAGGGAGAAAGGTTCAAAGCATTCTTACTAAGAACTGGAAAAAGACAAGGATGCCACTGTCACCCACTTCTATTCAGCATAGTGCTGGAAGTCTAGAGCAATCAGACAGGAGAGAGAAATTAAGTGTATCCAAATCAGGAAAGAAGGAGCCAAACTCTCACTTTTTGTGGACATTATGATCTTATATCTAGAAAACCCCAAAGATTTCACCAAGAGACTCCTGGAATTGATAAGTAAATTCAGCAAAGTCTCAGCTTACAAATTCAATGTGCACAAATCAGTAGCATTCCTATACCCCAATAACTGTCAAGCTGAGAGTTAAATCAAAGACTCAATACCTGTCACAATTGCTACAAGAAAATAAAATACCTTGGAGGTGACAGATCTCTGCAAAGAGAGCTATGAAACTGAGGAAAAGACATGAACAGAAGCTTCTCAAAAGAAGATAGACAAATTGCCAATAAACATATGAAAAAATGCTCAATGTCACTAATTACTAGGAAAATGCATATTAAAACCACAATGAGATATCACCCCACCTCAGTCAGAATGGCTTGTATTAAAAAGTCCAAAAACAGTAGATGCTGGCATAGATGCAAGGAAAAGGAATGCTTATACGCTGTTTGTGGGACTGAAAATTAGTACAACATCTATGGAAAACAGTGTGACAATTCCTCAAAGAACTAAAGTAGACCTAACATTTGATCCAGCAATCCCACTACTGGGTATTTACCCAAAGGAAAAGAAGTCATTTTATCAAAAAAAAAGATACCTGCACTTGAATGTTTATTGCATCACTCTTCGCAGTTGCAAAGATGAAGAATGAACCCAAATGCCCATCAATTCATGATTGGATTAACAAAAATGTGATATGTGTACAACATGGAATACTACTCAGCCATGGAGAAGGATGACTTAATGTCTTTCACAACAATTTGGATGGAACTGGAGACCATTATCCTGAGTGAAGTATCTAAGGAATGGAAAAACAAACATTGCATGTACTCCCTATTAAATTGGAACTAAATGATGAGCACACATGTGCATAGAAGAAAGTAAAACTCAATAGAAATCAAGCAGGGAGGAGTGGGAGGGATGCGATGGGTAAAAACCTACCTAATGTGTACGATGAACACTATCTGGGTGACAAGCACACCCTTAACCCTAACTCAAGCATTACATGTAACCAAAAACATTTGTACCCCCATAATTCTTTGATATTAAAAAAATTCATTTAATACACCTACCAAACATCATAGCTTAGCCTAGTCCACCTTTAAACATTAGCCTAGAGTTACACCGATTCATCAAACACAAAATCTATCTTGTAATTAAATGCTGAGTATCTCATATAATTAATTGAATACTATATTGAAAGTTAAAAACAGAATGGTTGTATGAGCTGTTTACACTATGATCACATGGCTGACTGGGAGCTACAGCACCCAGAAAAGTATTGTACTTTTAGCCCAGGGGAAAAATCAAAATTCAAACTTGAAAGTATAGTTTCGACCAAATGCATATTGCCTTTGCAAAATCATAAAGTTGAATAACTGTTAAGTTGTAAGTTAAGGACTGTCTGCATTACAAAATGTATAAAGGCCAAACTAATTATCTTTCTCTGCTTCCATTTATCATGTCCTTGAGATAACCAATGTTAATAGCCTAATATGCATACTTTCACTCTTCTTTTTTTGCTCATAAATATTTATACAAGCATATATATTCACATATAGGATATCCACTATTTTCTTTGTTATTAAAGTAGGATTACATGATATACACAAAACTTGGCAACTTTCTTTTTCACTGACAAATAGATTTCTCATAAGTTGGAAGAAAAAGATTTAACATCTTTTCAAAGTAATCTTTTATAAATGCACATACAAATAGGCAAATATAATTTACTTAAATTGATTTTTTTCATGGGTACAACTTTTTCCTTCCCTCTCTTCCCCCAGTCTGTGCTAACAATTTCAGTATATACTTGTTTTCTTTTTTTAATAATCTTCTGTACATTTCTTTACATACATACACACACACGTGCACTTGCATGAGTAGAGCAATCGATAACATAGCAATTGATAACTCTACTCACCCTTTTCTGCATATTACCTTTAAAAAAAATCAACAATAAGTCCTGAAATGATGATTGAAAATACTCAATTCAGATATACAGCTCCTCTGCAGATTACTGGGGGCATACTGAGATTGAATGCGTTTATGGGGCCAATATAAATCTTTCTCCGAGATGTACAGTGACCCACAGTACAGTACAATACCCAGTACAGTAACCCACTCTCCAAAGAGTAAACAATCACCAGGGTTTGCCACATTCAAGCTCTACTCCCGGGCTCTCCAGGTTGTCACCCACGCTTTCAGGTTACATAGACCTTATATTTCTAAAGCAGTGATTCACGAACATTTTTTCAGAATCCCTTTATATTCTTAAGTTTTTTAGAATCTAAAGTACTTTTGTTTTAGTGGGTAATAACTCTTGAGTATCATATTAAATATTTTAAAAAAGTTTAAAAATATTTATTTACATTTAAAACAACAATAATAAATGTATTACATGTAAACATACATTTTTTGAATAGAAACTATAATTATGAAAACTGTATTAAGGTATTAATGCATATTAAGACTATGTGCAATATATAGATATTGCCTATTTCTATTTCCACAGAAAGTGACTATGGAAAGTTTTATAAAAATGACACATGAGTAAAAATACCTTCCTTTTCTGCTTACAAGTCTATATTAATTTTTAAAATTTTGTTAATTTAAAGATGTATTGTGTATTGCAAGTGTTCCTGGATAGGAAATGTTAGTCTTGTCTATTATAGAAAGAAATAGAGATGACTAAGACCCAAAATATTTAATAAGCTATTTATTGTCATTAAAACTTTTTGAGAGAAATATAAAGTTGGCCCATCACAAGCAAGTACACAATGTGTATTACAACAGGATCTTGGTTGCAAACCCTTTGTGGCCTCTCCTCAGACATAAAACCAAAATAAAATAGCTCTGGCTCCTTTACATTTGTTTCACATACAAAACTTGACACGTCTCATTGAAGAGAAGAGGTACCTAAACACTAAAGAAGATCCAGTCCTATCTCTACTCCCTCACTGGGAATTGTTTTCACACAGTTAAAAAAAGGTGGCTTGTTTCCTTATCTTTGACTCATTAATTCTGACTCTCTACCTTTGAGTGAAGGATGGAGGGAATGAGTAAGAGAGTGAGGGAGTGTTTGTGTGTGTGTTTTATAGGGAGATTGCTGGCAAGGAGCTCCTCCTAGAGGTTAGGGAATGCATCTCATCTGTGAAGTTATAGTTGTTTTAAGAAACTAAATACAATGTCAGTTGTACATATGCTCTATTATTGTACATATACATATATATAGGAAACCAAACATTTTTTTTATATGTGTAAGAATTTTGTCTTCAAAAGTTGGGTCTTCAAACATTTTGAGTCTATCAAACGTCACAGTAAGTTGGAGCTAAAAGAGAAAATAAAATTCATCTTGATTAATAATGTCATTTTACTAGGAAGAAAAAACAACACTGATCACAGAGGATGTGGATTTGAAATTTGATGGCTATAAGAACTTTAAAAATCTGTGGACATATATCTCCCAGGCATGAAGTTCTATCTTTAAACTTTCAGTGTTCATATTTTTTAATTGAAGTTCCTTTAATTAGACTTTATTATGAAAATGTTTAATAAACTTTTTCAGATTTACAGAATTATTACAAAGATAACATAGAGAGTTCCAGCATACCCTATGTTCATTTTCTCCTGTCATTAACAACTGACATTAAAATAGTATATTTGTTGTGGTTATTGAACCACGATGGATACATCATTATTAACTGAAGTTCATACTTTTTCATATTTCCTTGGTTTTCCTTAATGTCCTTTTTTTCTGTCCCAGGATCTCATCCAGGACAGAACATTACCTTTAGTTGTCCTATCTCTTTAGGTTACTCTTTTTTTGTGAAAATTTCTCAGACTTTTCTTGTTTTTGATGACCTTGACCATTTTCAGGATTACTGCTCAAATATTTGGTAGAGTATCTCTCGGTAGGAATTTGTCTAAAGTTTCTCTCATGGTTAGAATGAGGTAATATGTTTTGGGTAGCATTGCAGAGCTTTCTTTGGCCTCAGTGTAGTAATCACATTAGAGTTCCTTGCTCATGGCCAAGTTTCCTGAGAGACGGCCTCAAGTAGGATAACCCCTAGCAAAATGTGGTCAGGAAGTTCCGAGTTTGTAAGTGCTCAAGGTACTTTTGAACTTTACACTTTCAGGAAGTTTCTATATTCACATAAACACTGTATTTACTCACAGTTCTGATCAGGCTATTGAATACTATATATGTGGAACAGTTAACCCAATACACAACAAGATACAAAGTGGCTTTATGGACAGCATAAACATCCAACCCAATTTGACAGAGACACTCTAAAATTATAGCCGCTGTCTTATTATTATTTTTAATGGCCTCTCCTCTCACTCTTAAACATGTTGCAGATGATATGATAAATAATTTCATCGTGGATTCATTTCCTACGGCTGCTGTAACAAATTATCACAAATTTAGTGACCTAAAACAACACAAATTTATCATTGTA
Source organism: Avahi laniger (assembly GCA_963575035.1). Taxonomy (NCBI): domain Eukaryota; kingdom Metazoa; phylum Chordata; class Mammalia; order Primates; family Indriidae; genus Avahi; species Avahi laniger. Next base: position 12,811 of record CAUYSK010030145.1, read on the forward strand.
CAGTTCTGGAGGTCAGAAGTTCAAAATCAGGTTTACCAGCCTCAAATCCTGATATATGTGGGATATCAGGAGACTCAGGGGGTGAGGAAACCCATTTTCTTTCTTTTTTCAGGTTCTATTGGCTGTGGCATCCTTCCAGCTACGACAGCCTCTGGTCTCTGCTCTGTCATCACATTCTTAGTCTGGTTATGACCCTTTCACATTCCTTTTATAAGGACCCCTGTGATTATTCTCCACGCCCTCCCCGATAATCCAAATAATCCTACCCTACCCCTCAATTCCAAGATTCCCAATACATCTTCAAAGTCTCTTTTGCCATATAAGATAAGATATTTACATGTTTGGGGAATTAGGATGTGAACATCTTTGGGGTGCCATTATTCTGCTTACCATACACTGTGATAACAAAGAACAAGTAAAAAGTTTTTAAAAAGCAGTGAAGAGTGAGAGTTTCTGGATGCAAAACTTAATTCTGAGAATATATTTAAATGTAGCCCATCTTCTCAATGGGTTTCTACCATTCATCTGCTGTTAAGATACAGGAAGACAGATTATGAAGACTTATAATTTTGGGAGATAAACTGGGATAAAAAGAGAAGGCATATAATGTGAATTTATGACCACATTTTGTTTATTAGCTAGACCCTCCTCTACTAACATTGGAATGTTGACTTAACCTGAAAGAGAGGGTTTTATGTGGTGAAATGATAAACTTCCTAAACAGGGTTTCTTGAGAGTTCCAGGGTTTCACTATCACTTTATGGGTTTTATGTCTTATTAATTCCGTGACATACTAATAAATTAGACACCTTCAGAGAGCCAGTCCTTGGAGAAAGCTTGGTGGATTTCCTTGGAGTGATTAAATGAAGCAGAGTAAGGGTTGCCTGCAGAACTATCAGTGTAAATGGTGGGTAGTAGCCAAACAGAATAAAGTCAAATGGAATCTTTCTAAACATATGAGACTTTTAAAGTCTAGCCAATTTCTAGCAAATCACCAATGATATTTCCAAAATGAGCAAATCAAAATTTCCAAGTAAGTTTTTGATAAAAAATAATTTGGTACCCTTCACAATTAGATCCCTATCCATCTATGAGTGAAGGCTGCTTTAATCTGTGATGAATTAAAAATAGCCAGAAATATTTTGACACTCCTTCTAATGAGAGGTGAGATCTGTGAGTCCTCCCTTGAGTTAGCTTAGGATCTGATCATTTGGAATAATATAATATGGTAAAAATGGTGCTATAGCAGTTTTGGTCCTAGATTTCAAGAGGTCAGGCAGCTTCCTTCCTCTTGGTCCCCTTGGTGTATTGACCAATCATGTAACGACTGCTTGACCTGAGTTTGCCATGCTGTGAGGAAGCCCAAGCTACTGTTGGGGTGAGAGAGAGAGAGAGAAAGAGAGAGAGAGAGAGAAAGAGAGATATATCCAGCTAGACCCCACGTCTTCCTGTTATTAACTCTGGACACCAGACATTCAAGTCATCCCAGCTGGGATGTTTTTGTGGAGCAACAATGGGCCATCTTTGCTGAATTCCTGACCCCAGAATTGTCAAAAATGATTGCTGTTTTATGTCACTAAATTTTGTGTGGTATGTTATACAGAAGTAAGTAATCAATATACACTCAGTGTCTGCCTTCATTCTTAAGCAGCTTGGAGAAAAATCCTTTTATTAACTGTTTCCTTTCCATCCTTCAAAAAATTTTGTTCAATTTTGAAGTTCTTCCAATTGCCTCATGTTTGGTATGCACTGGTTGGCTGACCTCTTTCAGCTGATATTTTGCTTGGAATGTCTGCTTAATTCTTGATTCTTGGTTTAACCCAGACTTAAAATTTATGTTTTGTTTTACATATCCCTCTATATCCCAAAGGTTGACTGTTGTCCACATAAACGGACCCCTCAATCCTAGAAATCTAACTGGTAATTAAGTTTGGGCAACAGCTAATGCTTTTGGTATAGAACATTTTGACTTTAATTGTGGCAACCTGGCCTAGGGCCATATTTTAAAACTTTGAAATTTTAACATTTCTTTAACCTTTGCTTTAAAGGGTATTATACGTAGTATATTTAAATTTTGAAAAAAAACTTTTTGAATTTTTATTTTCAAAGCATTAGAAGGCACAAAAAATGTTCCAGCCACTACCCTAACCACTCAGGTTAGAATAGTGAACAAAAAATGGCAAAGACCCTACTTTAATCAAATTTTAATTTTAGTGGGAAGAAACAGAAAATGAACACAGAAACAAACAAACAAATATGTACATGATATGTCAGGCTGTGAGACCCTTTATGGTAGCCACTGGAGACACATATGGCTATTTAAATTTAGATTGACTTTAATTAAAATTAAGTTAAATTAAAAAGTAAAACTTCAGTTCCGCAGTATACTGGCCATCATTTATGGGCTTTGTATCCTAAGTGGCCAGTGTCAACCACATTGTACAGTGCAGATTATAGAATCTTTCCATCTTCATAGAATGTTCTATTGGTTGAAATAGATAATTAAAGCAAGATAATTTGAAAATTATGAGAAACAAAATATTTCTTGGTGCCTTTTTTAGAGCATTATATGGATCTCTTTATTAAGTGCCTCACTCACAGAGACCAGAATGCTCAAAGGATGATTAATTTATCTTAGAGAGTTGAAAAGAAGGAGATGAATTTGTTATTCCTCGGCACTCATTAAGGGCACAGTTTAGAATTTCTTCATTTTTCTTTTAAAAATTCCTTTACAATAAAGAAGCAGTAATACGTTAATGATGGTCTCCCCTAATTCTGCTATGGTGCAAATTATACAAAGTGTTTACAGGTGCTATGAAAGAGATCTTTTTGCATGCTTATAACTTTTATAAAAAAAAAAGGGAAGAAAAAATGTTATAGTAACAAAAAATCATATTGAAGACTAGTGTTGCTATATTTGGATTCTAATCTGGCTTTCAAGCTAAAACATAATTCATTAAATACTTATTTCAAGAAGATAGAATTTTAATTTAGTCAAATATTGAACAAAATATATCAAAATTATACCTCTGGCTAATTGGATTTTGATTGCTTTTTAGTTATCATCTTCTGTTTTTGATTCATCAAAAAGATCTATACTTGCACTCAAATTTTAGTGGAATCATTGTTGCTGACATATATGTATTTCTAAATTATGATCATGTTATATTTATTTTAGGCGAAATGTTAATGAACTATAAAGGCTTACCAATCTGCCACTGAATGAAAAAACTTTAAACATATAATGCTACATTAGATATTAGAAAAAATATATATATCATTAATAAAATTTAAAAATTATACACAATAGGATGGACATATTTGAAACCTGGACAGAGGAGGGGAGGGGGGCCAAAGGAAACACACGTAACCTAAACATCTGTACCCCCATATTATGCTGAAATATAAAAAAAAATTATTCAGGATAAAAAGTCATAACAAACTTTGAATAAAAACAAACCAGATAAAAGTGCTAAAAAATTCTCAGTAAATGACTTATTTGATGTTATTTCAGAAACAGTACATTAATAACACTTATAACATTTGTGCTACATATCATGAGAGGTCTTAGTTTTTATATCTACACGAAGAATAAAAGAGGTGCGATGGTTAGAAACGATGAAAACTATCAGTATTCACAAATAAAGTATCAATTTCAAAGCAAATAGTCACCTAGATTTCTGTTCAACAGCAAAAACATCTATTTTTGAAAATTTCATTTATGACAGAAATCTTACAGGATACTTATGAGTAACAGTAAAAAATATGCATATAAGTTTTATGAAAAAAGTAAATATGTTGAAAGATATTTAGAAAGATCCAACCATATAAACGAGAGTACTATACGCACGGATGGAAAGGCTCTTTTCAGGCCGGGCGCGGTGGCTCACGCCTGTAATCCTAGCACTCTGGGAGGCCGAGGCAGGTGGATCGCTCAAGGTCAGAAGTTCGAGACCAGCCTGAGCAAGAGCGAGACCCCCATCTTTACTAAAAAATAGAAAGAAATGATCTGGACAACTATATATATATATATATATATATATATAAAATTAGTCAGGCATGGTGGCACATGCCTGTAGTCCCAGCTACTCGGGAGGCTGAGGCAGAAGGATTGCTTGAGCCCAGGAGTTTGAGGTTGCTGTGAGCTAGGATGATGCCACAGCACTCACTCTAGCCCAGGCAACAGAGTGAGACTCTGTCTCAAAAAAAAAAAAAAGAAAACGGCTCTTTTCATAATGATTTGCATTTTCCCCAAACTATTCTGCAGATTCGACCAAATTCCAGTCAAAAGTGTCAAGATATTGTACACATAGAGAGGCAGATTACAAAATGGAGGAAAGAAAATGTGAGAACAGTTAAGGCATACTGAAAATGAATAATAGGGTTGGCTGGTGAGGGGAGCATTTTCTGTATGAAAGACATTACAAAATCATGATAATTAATAGTACCTGTTTTGGCTCAGGGACAAACAAACACAGCAATAAAAAAAGGATGAAGAGAGAAAGAAATCTACCTTTACAGAGATTTGATAGATAACTAATGTCATAGCGTTTATTAGTTAGAATATTTTGAACATCTCAACATGTAGTGCTGTAAATATTAATTATCCACATGGAGAAAAAAAGGAAAATTTATAGTCATGTCTAAAATCAAACCTAGAGGAATTTTAGAATAAAATAAAGAATATTTTTATTCTCCCAGATAGCAAATAATTTCTCAAACAAGGCACCAAAAGAGTATAAGTCTTCAGGGAGAAGTTTAATAAATTTGTCAATTATAAACAGAGTAAGACATATTCATCAAAAGAACTGTAGAGTAAAAGCAAGCCACACACTAGCAGACGCTAGCAGATGTTTGCAATATATAGCACAGAAAAAGATTATTATCCAAACTACATAAATAATTCCTATGATCAAATAAGAAAAAAACACATATTTTAAAAATGGTCAAGTATGTAAATATAAAGAGGAAATATGTAGATATATTTCATCTTATTTCCTCACAGAAAAATGCAAATTAAGCCCATAATGAGACATATTAAAGGACTAATTGGCAAAAATTAAAATAAACTAATAATACAAATGTTTTCAAGGATATAAAATAAACCCCTGGTGGATTCATAAGCTATTGTAAATACTCAGCAAAACCATTTGACAATATGTAATAAAGTTGAAGACGTGTATTTTAAGATAAAAGAATTTTATTCTTAGGTGTGTACTATCAATAAAACCTTTCAGATTATATATGTATATCCACAGGGTGCTTTTTTTTAAATAGGTAATAAGAAAACAATCTGAATATCTATTAACATAATACATATATGTTGATACATTCTTACAGTGGAATATTATATATGAAAATAAATGAACTTCAGTTAAACATATTAGTATAGATACATTCCAACAAAACAATGGGTGAAATTACATGTATAGAAGTATGCATAGTATGATTTAATCTATGTATAATTTCAAGAAAAAAGGTGAGCAATATATTGTTTAGGAATAATATAAATAGTTAAGTAATATGCATATTTTTTTTATTTAAAAAAACTACTATTGAGGTAAATTCCATATTTGTTAACACATGCTCAGTACCTGGTACGAACCTTCTTGATACAGATAATTAAATCTAGGGGCGGTGGCATGGGCCTATAGTCCTAGCTACTCTGGCGATTGAGGTGAGAGGACCACTTTAGCCCAAGAATTTGAGGTTGTGTCGAGCTATGATCATGACACTGCATTCCAGCCTGGGCAATAGAGCAAGATCTGATCTATAAAAAAAAAAGAAAGATAGTTAAAAAGTTATAGATTGAAAAGAAATCACTGCCTTAAAAGCATCTAAGAGATATCAAAATAGTGAAGTTCTTTGGGTTGCAATATGGGACAAAAAGGAAATCCAGACAGATGGACCATCATTTAGGGGCATCTTTTTACTGAAGAAATCAGCCATTTTGGAGGAAGGCTACTGAATGTTTTTAACACCATCTTGGGGCTTGGGATCCCTCAGGGATAAAGATCCTGGAAATTACCCTCTGCCTTGGGTTGAGACTCCTAAAGGGTGCCCTCAAGTAAGATAAATTAATAAAAATTGTCCCTGAAAGCATTTACAATTTGGCTTTGCATCATCTGGGTGTCATAGTACTGCTACCATTGAAGTATTTCAAGCTACTGTAACCCTGGAACTAGGCAGAGACAAACAAAAATTCTCTCTGCTAGAAGAAAACACCATTCTACATCTGACATTATTGTAACAAATAATTTTGTAAGTAAAAATACAAGGTACAGTAGGAGATAAATGAGAACTGTTTTTAAAAATAAAAAGATTGCGAAAACATATCTGCAGGGGTGGCCGAAAACAACTATGCTTGCTATTTTTAAACATACAAAAGACAAACATAAAAATTTTTTAATGAAAAGTAATATGACATATTTGGAAAAAATAAGACATGTTAGAATTGAAAAATACAATACAATTAAGAATTCAATGAACATGTTTAACAGTAGATTAAACAAAATTGGTACCTGGAAGATAGGACAGAAAAAATTATCTAAAATGAAATATTAACAGAGAAAATATGTGAAAATACAGAAGAAAGTATAAAATATCTTTAAAATACAGTGAGAAGGACTGAAATGCAATTTAATAGAAATCACAGTAGGAGTAAAGGGAGAGCAGACAACAGAGACTCTATATTGAAGAATAGTAGGTGAGAATTATTTAAAACTAATAGGACATCAGATTCAAGAAAGCCACCAATCTGAAGTGAGACAAAAATTATTATACGTGTCACATTGCACAGTAAAAACACAGACAGAAAATCTTAATGTAGCTACAGTGAAAGAAAAACTTACCTTGAAAAGGGTGGTTAAACCAATAGCTCACTTCTCAACAGCAACGATGAAGCCAAAGACAGGAAAATAATTTCTTCAATTGGAACAGAAAATAATCACAAACCACAATGAGATACAACTACCTACCATTAAATAACTAAATTTTAAGAGACTGAAAATGCCAAATATTAGTAAGGATATAGCACAACTAGAACTCTCACGCATCACTCATGGGATTATAAAATGATACTTTGGAAAACAGTTTCACAGTTTCTTGCAAAGTTAAATATACATACAATTTCTTGGAAATAAAACTAACAGGGATTTCTCAGTGTCTCTGAAAAGAGCCATAGCCTCCTGACACACAGAAATAGAAACTTAAATGGTGAAAGTTAGAGATTGTTTACTTTTACTTCTAGAAATATTTCTACATACTGTAAGGATTAGATCTGTGGGCGTTTGGTTTCCCTAATGACAGAATTGATTTATCTGATTCAAAAAGAAAAAAAAAAACAACTTATCTCCCTCAAAGTCAAATATTTACATCCAGGGATAGGCCCCTAGATTAACTCTTAGCATGGTATAGAGACTGGAATGTTATCTTCCTAGATATTTACATTTCAGGGAGGAATTTGGGCTCATACATTGAATACATCTCCATTTCTTAAAAGTTGAGACATTTGGGGCTATCTAGCCCTAAGAGACATTGTATTTACACACTAAAGGACTGGAGAAATGAGAAGATCCTTCCAGAAGTCAGAAGGATAAGCTTCCACTGTGTAAACAGAGAAAAATTGTTTTTCACATTCTGCACCTATGAAGCATCTAGCCACTTGTGTATGAAAAATTTCTGTGGGATCTCATTGTGCTGCCTCAGGGAAAAGCCTAGAGAAAGAGAAGAAGGGCAACACATTTATTAGCCACTGTGAACAAGTTAGGAGATCTTTTGCTGATTCAGAACACTTCATGTGTCCAGTGAGGATAAAATTAATAAAGAGTATTAAAAACACAGCAACTATACAACTCAAGAATTCTACTCATAGGTGTTTTCTCAAAGTAAATGAAAATATATATCCTACAAAGTCTTCTGAATAAATGTTCACAGCAGCTTTACTCATAACAGCCCAAAACTTCTAACATACCAAATGTCCATAAGCAGGTGAATGAGTGAACAAATGCTCAGATAAAAAAGAATAACCTAGTGATATACACAGTTATATGAATAGTTATCATGAAAACTGAGCTGAGAAGAAGAAAGAAGATACCATAGAGTCCACCCTGTCTAATTTCTTTTATGTAAAACTTTTAAGAAATGTAATCTACAGTGAGAAACAGACTGGTTGTTACATGGGACTCGTAGTGGAAGGTGATGATTCACTGGGAACAAGGAAAACATATGGGGTGATGGGAATTTTTGTATCTCGACTTTAGTGGTGGTTACATGGATATATAAATTGGGCAAAATTTATTGAAGTGTATATGTAATATCTATATGTTTATTGTGTGCAAATTATACATCAATAAAGTTGATTTTAAAATTCTGTACTGTTACCATAGTGTGCTAAAGTTCAGAAGGAAATTATTCTTTAACAGCAGCTATTTTTTTGGTTTTAATTAATAGACTATTTGTAGAATAGTTTTAAATATGGAGAACAATTGAGTAGAAAGCACAGAGTTTCTCTTACCCCTTTTCCATAGTTTCCCCAATTATTAATATCTTTCATTGGTGTGGCACATTCATTACAATCTATGAACTAATATTGATTCACTCTTCATGTTGTATAGTTTTATGGGTTTTGACAAATGTATAATGTCATGTACCTACCATTATAGTAGCATATGGCATTGGGGTGAAGGGAAACCTTCCCCTTTGCCCTTGGAAAGTTTGCTGAAAAATCAACGCACATTAAGGCAGATTAATAAATGAAAAGGCGTACAAATATACAAATTTTATTATTACTGTCAGGTTTCAGTCTGAAATGTTGGTTCTTGACATGCTCGTGGCTGAAGAATGACCAGACATGCCAAAGTAAGGCAAGCACAAAAATGAGGTTCATTAAGGAGAGAAAGATAGGATTATAGGGCAAGAGCAAGATATAGGTTTACAGAGCATGGCACATATGCCACAGATAATGACCGGACCCATTGTTGTAGCAAAGGGAGAGTCAAAGGAAGGATGCAAAAAGAGACTGGTTATGGTCTGTGTCTTATTTTATAGTGCCTGGATTGGGACCTCCCTAGTGGCTCAGATGTCACCATAGAACCACTTTGATTGGACAGCTGGGAGTCACATGATCTTGGTCTTAACTACCCATGTGGGTTCTAGGTCACTTTCCAGACTCTATGGTATCTATGCTGTTTGGCCTGTGAGCTAGAGAGTCCTCTGCATTCTTTTGCAGCTGGTGTGCCAAGTTCTGTTTGGCAGCTTCGTAGGGTATTCCCTCCTCCCCCAGGTACGGAGAATTAGGGTGGGGTAGGACCAAGATGGGGGCAATGGCACCCACTTTCATCCCTAGGAGATCCAGAATCCCTCACTATCTACCTAACATTACTGTGTACACTGGGAGAATCACAGCATGATTACCTCATATCCCAATGAGAACCAAATATTTATATCAATATAAAGTCATTTCAGAGGGTAGGAGGAAATGGGGAATATAGGTAATTCTGTTGAAGAACAATAAATGATTACTAGGGAGAATGAATGGATAGGGGAACAGAGATTGACTTGTAAATGCTTCTTTTTGGAAATTAAATGAACCTGAGAGACAGCCCTTATATTGTAAAAGGGTGGGGCCAGGTCTGGTTGCATTCTTGATCTTCTTTCCTGCAATAGATAATGAGATAACAGGGAGGGGAAGGAAAGACAATCGTTCTTCTTGATGGGTCACCCGATTTCTATGGAGACAGGGGGAAAGTCCCTTCAAGGCCTATTGATTTCTAAGGGCCTTTAATTCGAAATACTCTTCGTATCAAGGAGTCATGTTTTGAGGTAAAATTTTCTGCACTCCTTTAACAGGATAGTTTCACTGCTCTAAAATTCCCCTGTACTCCACCATTCCTCTCCTCCTCCCTACAAACCCCTGGCAACCATTGGTCTCTAATTCTTCTCCAGAATGTCACAAAGTTGGGATCATATAGTATGTAGACTTTTCAAATTGGCTTCCTTTACTTAGCAATATGAATTTAAAATTTCTTCATGTCTTTTCATGACTTTATAGCTTGCTAGCTCATTTCTTTTTAGTGCTAAACAATATGCATGAATGTACCACTTCATTTAACTAATCACTTAATGAAGGACATCTTGATGGGTCCAAAATTTTGACAATTATGAATAAAACTGCTGTAAATGTGTAAGTTTTTGTTTGGACATAGTATTCAATTCATTTGGGTACATACCAAGGAGAACGATTGCTGGATTGCGTAATAAAATTACAGTTAGTTTTGTAAGAAACTGCAAACTGTCTTCCAAAGTGGCCATGTCATTTTTCATTCCCACCAGCAATGAGGGAGAATTCCTGTCGCTTCACATCCTCACCAGCATTTGGTGTTGTCAGTGTTTTGAATTTTGGCCATTCTAATAGGTGTGTGATGGTATCTTGCTGCAGCCCAACTGGGTTGTATTGCCCACTATATAGAGAAGAGCCAATATAATGAGACGGTCAAGGTTGCAGTGGAGAAAAAGTTTAAAATCGCAGAGCACTAAGCAAGGAGATGGAAGGAATTTCTCAAATCCATATCCCTGAGAATTTGGAAGAAAAGGTTTTTTTGTTTTTTTTTTTTTTTGAGACAGAGTCTCACTTTGTTGCCCTGGCTAGAGTGAGTACCGTAGCGTCAGCCTAGCTCACAGCAACCTCAGACTCCTGGGCTCAAGCGATCCTACTGCCTCAGCCTCCCGAGTAGCTGGGACTACAGACATGTGCCACCATGCCTGGCTAATTTTTTCTATATATTTTTAGCTGTCCAATTAATTTCTTTGTATTTTTGGTAGAGACGGAGTCTCGCTCTTGCTCAGGCTGGTCTCGAACTCCTGAGCTCAAACAATCCGCCCGCCTCGGCCTCCCAGAGTGCTGGGATTACAGACCTGAGAAGAAAGGGTTTTTAAAGACAGTTTGGCAGACAAGGGCTAGGCAATTGGGTCTGCTAATTGGCTGGGTCTGGAGAGGAATTATAGGGGCGTAAAAACTGTCTTCTTGTGCTGAGTCGGTTTGTGGATGGGGGTCACTATACCAGTTGAGTCAGTTCCTTGGTACAGGCCACTGATCTAGGTGGGTCAGCCAATCCACTGGAATGCAGGGCCTGGAAGATATCTATGAAGAAAGTAAGAATCTTTATGACAATCAGCTATGTAACTCCTGAATAGTAATTATAGGGAACAATGGCTGGTTATTGTTGTTATTTTTTACTGTGTCTGTGTCTTTGCAGAGTTTAGGCCCATACCGCAGTTATAGTTCTCACATTATATTCCTTTGTTAATTTGTAAAGGGTAGTTTCAGTCTCATTGTTGTTTCAAGTTACAGTTTCCTAATGACATATGATGTTGAGTATCTTCATATGCTTATTTACTCCAAATGTCTCCCTAGGTACAGTGTCTGAACAGTAGCATTGTATCAATGTTGGAAGTTATAATTTTAGGCTAACTAATAAAATAACTAAAATAGAGTACATTGAGAGGAAAAAAGAGGAATGATTAAATAATTGTTTATTCAAAATAATACAACAAAAGTAAATAAAAGGAAAAGAAGTGCTGAACCTAACAGAAAAAGCAAAATAATTTGTTAAATTTAAATCCAAAGATATCAATAAATACAACAAATACAAAGGAAAACAAAGCAGAACAAATCCCAGTGATATTCTTTCAGTAAGAAATCTTATAAAATATAAAGATAACAATAACATAAAAGTAGATGATACAGAAAGATATGCAAGTAAATATTAACCTACATAAATCTGTTGTAACTATAGTAACCTCAGACAAGTATACTTGAAATCACAAGTCATTATTTGTGAGAAAAAATCCTTTGTAAAAACAAATTTTTCAGTTTATCAGGAAGAAACATAAATCTATATATGCAATAACATAACGTCAAATTATAATGATATAAAGCACAAGCTAAAAGAACTAAAAGGAGAATAAATTTGTTACAATAATGGGAAAAGTAAAAAAAAAAATCACGGGAACTGAAAAACCATCAAAAAAAAAACTGTAAAGGTATAGAATGGTAAAAGCAACAACACACTACTAGTTAGTCACAATTGATAAATTCTTAAAATGGAAAATGAAACAAAGATGTCTACTACAATTCTGCCTGTTCCATGTTGTAATGAGTATACTAGCCACTCTAATAAATCAACAAAAATAAGTATAGGGAATAAAAACGGAGATCCAAACAAATGGAGGATGTCTATTACAACAAAACATCATAAATTAGGTGGCTTATAAACAACATAAATTTATTTCTCACATCTGGAGGCTGGGAAGTCCAAGATCAAGGCACTAGCAGATTTGGTGTCTTCTTACTTCTTCATAGATGGTGACTTCTTGCTGTGCTCTCAATTGGTGGTAGGGGCAAGTGTCTCTCTGGGTCCACTTTTATAAGGGAGCTAATCCCATTCACAAGGGCTCTGCCCTCACGATCTAATCACTCCCAAAGGCCCCACTTCTTAATACTGTTACCTTGGAGGTTAGACTTTCAACATATGAATTTTGGGGAAACGCAAATATTTGGATTATAGCAGAGAGGTATATGTATTAGAAGACTCAATTTAGTGTGTGTGTGTGTGTGTGTGTGTGTGTGTGTGTATCAATTCTTTCCAGATTGTTTGTAGGTTCAATATGAACCCGGTTAAAATTCCAACAGTTAAAGGACTTTGTGTGTGTGTATGTGTGTGTGTTGTCATTTTTAAGCTGATTTGAAAATGGAAAGAAATGCAAACCTCCAAGAATTGCCAACACAATCAAAGAAGAAGAGGCTCAGCTTGGCGGCCTGCCTCTGCAGCTCCTGCACTGTCTGCCTCAGGGCTGTCTGCTCCAGCTCTAGGGCAAGGGTGACCTTCTTCAGCTTGCTTTCACTGCTCAGGAGCTTCTTGATGATTTCAAGGCTTTGGATCTTACCATTTGCCACCTGCAACTTTTCAAGGAGGCCAAGGTTCTGTTTGCATATGCTGCTGTTGGTTTTCTCTAATTTATCCATTCTTTGGTTGTCACCAAGAGGAGAGGAATCTATAAGTTCTTCTTGAAGCACATGGTACTTAACTTCGTAAGCTTGTAACTTTTTAGCGATGTCCATCTCAAACACCTGATTGATGGTCTTTTCCATTTGGACCAAGCCCAGATTGGGTCGTGTGTTTTTTATAAAGTCAGCTATGTTTTCCAGGTTTTCATGCTGCAGAATCAAGGGCTTATGGCTTCCCAACAGACTTAAAGCCACTTTAAATATGACCTCTGATCCCTCAAGAAAGATCGTATCAGAGACTCTGGCCACAAATCCCAGAGGGAACTGGGAGGCGAACACGGTGAGGAACCAAGGAGTGGCATAGAGGCTGGGGCCCATCTTGTGCTCCTCCAGGGGATTGTAGAGGTCTCTGTGGTAATCATGGAGCAGCCTCGAGATCTGTAAAATAATCATGTCGGGCTGATACTGTTTCCGTAGCCTCATGTCAAACATCAGAAACTTGAGCATTTTAAATGCCTCTTCCTCACTCATATGAAGAAGCAAAATGCCTGCTACAAAGCTGAGACCTTAGCAATATCCTAGTTCCTGGTCTAGAAGAGATTAGGCCTTCGAAATGTTATGAAGGGCCAGCTGCCCTGCTCCAAGCTGGGCAGAGAAGTACAGGTGTGTTGGAAATGTTCTCCCAAAGTGGATAAACTCTTTCTATTAGATGTCAATATTTACTAAATATCTACAGTAATTAATATAGTTTGCACTGGTGTAGAAATAGAGAAATAGATCATTAGAATGTAAAAAAGAGGGATAAGAACAAAAAGATGAGACTGCATATTAATGGAGAGCAGGACAGTGTTTTCAATAAATGTCGCTGGGGAAAAAATGGCCATCCACAAGGGAAAAAAACATGAGCCACATTCTCTACCTCATATCACACACAGAGTCACTTATAGATAGAGTACAGATTTAAATGTGAAATGCAAAGTAATAAACGGTGTAGGCATTAAAATAGGAGAAAAGCTAAATAAACACACAGGAGGGATTTCTTAGACAATACACAGTAAAAAAAATAATAAATGAAAAGACTGATATATTTGACCAAATTAAATTTAAGCCATTTGTTCATCAAAAAAATACTACTAAAAAATTGAAAATACAGGCGTAGGATAGAAGATAAAATTTGCAATACATAGAAAAGGGCTCAAATATACAAAAAATATATATGTATTTGAGATATAGATAGTGGATACATATAGAGTATCCACTCTATAACCTTGTATGTGTACAGGCAAAACAACTCGTACATTTGTATAAAGGAGGCATTTACAATATTTTTAAATAGTCACATTGTTTGAAGGAGTCAATACTGGAAATGACAGAAAAGATGAATAAATTGTAGTATATTCAAATATTAAATTATCATACAGCCACCCAAATGAAAGAACTATAACCAGAGGTGAGACATCATAAATTCTTAAATGATAATATTTAACAAAGAAGCCAGTCAACACAAACATTTTCAAAGAATGAATAATTTATAAGTAAAACTATTAAAAATGTCAAGAAAGTAATTACAAGTCTGTAATAAAGAGTCTGACTCTGTTTTTGATATTGAATTGCTGAGAACATTGGGAGGCCCACCCCTCCTTCTTAACCATCTTGCCCTGTATCTGGCAAGTCAATAATAAAGTCCGCACGCTTACTCCTTTGGTGCCAGGGAGGTTCCAACCACACAAGTCCCAAGCCCAGTGCTGTGTGGGAACACTCGTCCTGGCCCCACCACCTAACTACAATAAAAGACAAAGCAGTCACTTGTCCTTTCTCTCTCTACTTTATAGACCTGCTTGAGAGCTGCTCTATTCTTCCATGAAAGCTTTGTTATGTGAGTAATAAATCCCTCTTTGTACTGTGCGGTTTCATCAGTCTCAGACTCTGAACCAAATTTTGGTAGGAGGGTTACTCCTATTCACTCCCTTATACGCTGTAACCCCCAAATCGTCTTTATAATGGTTAATTTTGGGGGCTGGGAGAAGAGAATGTGATCAGGAAGGAACACGCAGTGTTCTAATTAGGATTGCATGGGTGCTCCTTTCCTAAGATTGTTAAAATTTGAATTTATACTTTACATACTTTTACGTAGCTTTATTTTTTACAATTTATGAAAGAAAGATAATGCAAAGAAATGATAAACTCAAAACTTGGGATAGTTGCTACTCATCACAGCAAAGCAGGTGGCGACAGCTGGAGAAAGGGTCACATAGGTCTTAAAATTATATTTCTTGAGCTCGCTGGTAGGTCCTTGGATGTTTTATTGTTACTACTATTAAAAGCATACATGAGAATTATCTGTGGCACTAAATAGTTTAGTATGAAGCTTTGTTTTTAAGAATGAAGCAAGTTGTTTTGTTTTCCAAAGCATAAAAAGTTGGTAAAGAATTAAGCAGGGACTCAAGTTCATATGAGTGAAATTGAAGATACAATTTGTACCTCATTATACATTTTGTCACTTTACATTTTTTTATATACTGTTAATAGAATAGAAGCAGTATTTGGAATGAAAGCTTTACACCATTCTGAGTATCATTTGTAATAGAATACATTTCATATGATCATCTTTTACTGTCACAAAGAAAGGGACAACTAGTTCTTGCTAGTTGGGAGACAGGAACACTCATTTTCCAAGTATAATTTGACACTGAGAAAAGCTAAGTCTGATGATGAGAAATCTCATTTATCCTTAGAGTCTCTAAAAAGTGAGACACATAATTAGAGTCTGGTTATGGAAAATACCTGTTTTGTGAACTTCTGTTTTGCTTCTGTGTTATGAAGGAACCAGGCAAGAACACGATGTTCTCTGCTCCCTCATTATAGCATTTATATCTATACTCTCTGTACTACATTTTTATTTCACTTGGTAAAGACTTTATTCCAATTATTGTTTCTACTTTGGTATAGGAAGAAGGTAATGGAACAAAAAATATAGTTGGGGTTCAAATTTTAGGAACAATTTTACTCCCATAAATTTAAATTCTCCTGGGCGCTTCTTTGTTAGTTTGCATATTTGAAAATACAGAAGCCTTCTAGACTATGTTTTAGTTTAGGAATATCTTTTAGAAACAATGCATTCTTCCGTAATTCCTTTTAGAATAAAGTGGAATATAAGTACATAAATCATAGAGACTAAACTTATACAGACTGAATTTAAAGAGTCAAATAAAGAAAAAACTGTGTCATGATAATGTTCCAAGCAATTTGTGTTTTGTGTTCTTAATATTTCCCACCTCTGTTAACTTAGTTGAAAATAGAAATTGCCAGCGGACAACCTCCCTTCTGGCTTGTGTTTTACATACATGAGATTTACAGAGCAGAGCTGGCTAAGCAAAAGAGATGCAGGTAGCTTAGGGACTTGGATGTTGGGGTTTTGAGGTAACAATACAGATTTCCACAAGACCAGCAAGGAAGTTAGGGTTTAGAATTAAAAGAGAATTATCATCCACACCCACCTCCTGCCTGAAACCTGGAATTGGAGTCGAGATTTCAGAGGAAAATTACATTATGCCTCCAAATAGAAAGACAAATTCTTGGGCACCATGGCTTCCAGTCTGGGAAAAGATTACAAAGCCTAAGCTTTGAACAGATGCCTCCGCTTTTCCTGACTTCATGGGCCAGCTGGGTTAGGATAACCTGAGGTTGCCCAGCTGGACCAAAGACCAAGACTCACTGAATGTCCTCCTTTGATTTGGAGCCCTATCTACTCCGTACTTTAAACTTAGAACTTTGTTACACTTTTGGGTAGTGTGGAAGAAATGGTAAAATCTACATTCCTACCAAACTAATGTGGGAATAGAGTTTTAAATTCAAGTTAAATGCTATTTTTGAAATATAATGTATCATTTCTTGCACATCTGAATTTGAGTATGTGTACTTAGAATTATGTGTGTGTACTTGGAATTATGCTTATTTTACTGAATGATGGTCCTCTATCTGCATTCCACAAATATTTTATTATTTTTTTTCAAATCGGTTATGTATTCACTTGTCCTGTCATAATTTTATTTAAGTAAAGCAAGGTCCACTTGATATTCATATAACATTACAAAAAAACTTGTTAAAAACAGTAATTTGGCATCATGGACATAATTGTTAGGCCGACTTCAACTTTTTTCTTCTCATGTCTTTCTCTAAATTCAGTGAATCCAGTCTGTTTCAGGCACTGCCTGCAGCTTTTTGGAAAACAGACACATGTTTTCATACATTTTATAAAATTTACATTCAGCAAAGATTTAAAAAGTAATTGAGTACAGGTTCAAAAAAATAAAAAATAAATAAAAAGTAATTGAGTACAGGTTCATGAAAAAGTTTATATAAAAAAACAGTCGTCAGGCAAAGTGGCTCCCTGCTCATAATGTAGAGAAAATCATGTGAATTATGCTTTTAGAGCAAAATTTAATGAAATTGTGCTAAGATATGGTTTATCTAAGTATTCTGCATAATTTTAAGCCCATGAATACATAAACACAATTATGATTCCAAGTTAAAACGTTCTAGTGTCAAACTTGGTACTACTGCCAAAATATTAACGGAAAACAGAATATTTGGCACATAGAACATATCAGTATTTTTGAATAATGCTAAAAATTATGGGAAATAGACAATATTTTTCACCAAGTAGTAATGTTGGTATTCAGTTGTTGAAATAACAGAAAACTATAAAATGAAAATGAGTTATCATACACTTTCTCTGCTGAAATTTTAGTGAAAATAACACTGAAAGTATTCTCAATATTAAAAATACTCCAGAAGCCTCGGCTCTTTAACACACTGGTGAACTAAGAGCTAAAATGGCTGGCACAAAGGCATCGACTTTTATAGAATTCCTTGGTTTATGAATTTTACTAATGTGAACTAAAATAAAATTTTAAGGCTCATCCCCCCACTGGCTGACTAAATGGACCTCCTCGTGGCCAAAGGAATACTCTAAAACTAAATTGCCTGCCAGGAGGAAGGAGGTCAGACATGCCTTATCATGTCCCCTTCCCTTCTTGGTGACATCCTTTGTAACCCATTAACAGGCCTAAGGCTATGCAAGACAAACCTGCAGGTCCTCAATTTACACAACAAATCTATGTTCAGTGGCTTATCTCTGATAAACAGCTCCTTATGTTGAAACATTCCAAGCCTCTAGACAAAGCTTCATGTCTTTAACCAATTATAAGCCAAAGAATCTTTAAATCCACCTATAACCTGTAAGCCCCCCCGTCCCTGCTTTGAGATGGCCCACCTTTTTGGGCCAAACCAATGTATGCCTCCCACATATTGATTTATGAATTTACCTGTAACCCCTGCGTCCCTGAAATGTATAAAACCAAACTGTAACCCAACCTCAGCGAGTCCACTTGCTCAGGACCTCTTGGGCGTGGCTCCGGGTCACGGTCCTCAAATTTGGCTCAGAGTAAATCTCTTTAAAATTACTTTACAGAGTTTGGTCTTTTTTTTCCGTTGACACTAACTTACTTAATTACCCTCATATGTTTTATTTTTTTGTTTGTTTGGTTTTTTTCAGGACTGGGCTTATAATTACAGTGGATGAAGCAACTTAGAAAGGTGGAGCTAGCTGTCTTTTTGCTAAAAGCATGTACTCTCACAACAGACAGCAATGAGTAAATGGTACCTGAAAAACAGATATGAAGGATTAGAAAGAACAAAATGAAGACACTGTACAGAATTACAAAAAAGCAGTAAAAAAGGACATATTTTTATACACTGCAGTAACCTGCATTAACATGTTGTAATCAGTAAAATAAATTACCTTCATAACCCTAACTTTTATCATAAAAAATTTAGAAAATGTTGATATTTCCAAGGAAAATGACATATGTATCTCCAAATTTAAATTAAAGGACATGTATTATACACTCTTCTAATCTTTGAGTCCTAATTTTGTGTCCAATGTGCTGTAAGCATCTAATTATACTAAGAAAGATGTTTTTGACTTGCATTAAGTTCTTACATAACTCACGATAGGAAGCCCTAAAAAGCTCTTATGTACATCATGTTCAATATTTTCTGGTTTTGTTTTTCCAGTTACAAATCATAAAGAAACAACAAAGGTTCACAGAGAGGCTGATACTGAAGAATGGTCTAGGCTCATTCAATAGGTAATTGATTCACTGTCTTTTCAATAAATACTTCCATTAAATATATAGGTGTGTTTTATGGGATACTGTTTAAAATATAAGGAATATATGAGACTTCTCTAAATTTTGAAGGATATTGAACAGAAGTCATGTGGTAGGCAGAATGCCCTTTCAAACCTGTCCGCACCATAATACCCTGAATCTGTGAATATGTCAGGTTACAGGGTAAAAGGGATATACAGATGTAATTAAGTTTATGAAGCTTAAATTAGGGAGATTAGCCTGATTTGTCCTATGGGCACAATCTAATCACATGAGCCCTGAAAGCAGAGAGGTTTCCTTGGCTGGTGGGAGAGAGAAATGGCCCAAGGAGAATTCAGAGAGATTAAATGCATGAAAAAGACTCCAGCGCCATTGCTGAGTTGAAGATGAACGGACAGTGTGCTGAAGAACACAGGTGGCCTAAAGTTGCTGAGACAGGTTACCTTCTGACAGCCAACGCGAAAGTGAGTACCTTCGCACCACAACTCCAACGAGAAACTGAATTATGCCAACGCCCTGAATGAGCATGGAAGCAGACTCTCCCAGAGCCTTTAGATAACAGCCCAGGTCAGCTGACACGTTGATTTTGGCCTTGTGAGATCCAAAATAGAGAAACTAACTGAGTCCACCTCAACTTCTTAATTACAGAACCCTCCTGAGAAAATAAATTTAGATTGTGTTAAGCTGCTAAATGTGTGGTAATTTGTTATAGCAGCGGTAGAAACAAATATAAGATATTACTCATTCAGAGATTTTTTTTCATTTGTAGAAAACCACATTTCAATTATTTGGATTAGATACTTAAACTGTGTGGAATGCTCAATTACTTAATAATATCAGAAAAAGACCTTGTTCCTCAGGTAGTGGTGTCCAAGGGCTTTGTAGTATTTTCACAGTGATTCGGAATTGATTTTGTTTCTACAAATGAGAATTGAAATATTTATCATAATAAATCTTTCATAAAGCAACTCAAGGACAAATCAAAAGGAAACAAAATTGTAACTTAATTTTATTTAGCAAGCTATTGAGTTAAATGTCTATAGGTGTTATAATGATATAACTCTACACTAATATCATAAATAGTAATTGTAAACATTATTGCCACATAATAAAAGACAGAAGAAAATATTTTAGTTAAAACATATTAGAAAATCAGGGCAAATGTGAATCTTCAGAAAAACTATGTATTAAAAGAAATTTATTAGCTAAATCATTATATTTTAGAATACATATGGGTAAAACTTACACACCACCTGAATTTTCAAAGACATATATTTATGCTTCTGTCTTTTTCTTTCTTTCCCTCTCACATGCATGCAAACACACAATTCACTCCATTGGTATTTAGTTATTCTTCAGAAATTTGTAGAAAAAGAACTTTTACATACTTGGAAAAAAATAAGCATAACCTGGATTTGACATATTCTTTTATTTTTCTAGGAAAAAATGGTTTTTTTTCATAGATCATAAATAAAGATGATTTTCCTTTTCGTTTCCTTACTCGTTGCATTCTAGAGGAGGTTTGAAGAAAATACTGCATAAATTGTACCATCTATTGTATTTTTTAGATTCTTCAGCTATATCCATGCTTATCAAAATATGAGATTGACTTGTTTATTGCATCCATATCTTTTCTCATGTCAATCAATTACAATGTCAAGCATTGTTCACTTTTCATTCTCATAACAATATGCATGGTATAGTAGGTTTTATAAATCTTTTTCCTTCAGATGAAGGAAAATGTTTTTAAAAACTAAGAAATTTGTCAAAAACCCATAGTTAATATGTGATAAAACCCATATATGAATCCAGAATAGTCTTATTTCAGAATTTATGCCTTTTCCTCTGTGACTAGGTATATATCTCATAAGAAGGTCTTAGAGAAACAAATTAAATTATACTTTCCCATTAAAGTGGTAAAGTTTTATAGCAAAGCAAAGTGGTTTTATGTATGTATTCTAATCAATTGATTAGGAAACTATAGAGAAAATATTGCCTGATGTCATGGTAAACAAGTTATGATGCCTTTCCTAAAACCCTAAAAAATAAAATAATCTCATTAGTTTTCAAGAATCCCAATGAGGCCAGTACAGTGGCTCATGCCAATAATCTCATGTTTTGGGAGGGCTGAGGGAGGAGGACTGCTTATAGCCAGGAGTTTGAGAGCATCCTACGCAACATAGTGAGACTCTGTCTCTACAAAAAAGAAAATCAAAATGAATGAATATAAATATTTTTATCAATTCAGTTTATTGTTTTTATATGTATTAAGATGAAAGTATAAAAACTATTCTTAAGAAATTTAATGATCCATTTTTAAAAAAATTGCTCTGTAGATTTTGCATGTAAAACATGATGAATCCATTGTTGATATGCTTGAACTAAAATATAATGAAGTAATTAATTATATTTATTCATAAACTATTTCCACATCTAGAAGTAGAGACCTAACTTAAAATTTGTTTTTCCACAATAAAGAACAAGCAAAAAGCTCAGAACAAAACAGGATAGTGTGGTGTCTTAGAAGCCGAGACAAAAAGTGCATCAAAAAATAAGTTTTGGTCAACATTTCTAATGTCCCCTACATAGCAGATAACATAAAGACCAAAAAATAACTAATGCAGTGAGCAACATGGAGCTCACTGATGACTTTGACAAGAGCAGTTTCAGTTGCAGGGTGGATTTAAAATCACAATAAAAAAAAATTAAGAGAGAATAGACAAAAGGGGAATACAGTGAGTAGAGGAAAAACTCTGGGAGTTTTTCTTTAGAGAGAGCAGATTAATTGCTCAGTGTATACAGGAAAAGGCAGGATCAAGAAAATCTGTGTTTTAAAATAAAATGATTTAAAATATTAGAATAATACTCTGTTAGAAAGCTATGGTGGGTGATTTTTTGATTTTTATATTTTCTACTATTTATACTTCTGTGAAACATTTATAATTTTTTGTATTTTAAATGAAAGTACATTTTATGCTTTAGTAATTTACACCAATGTTAGGAAAAAAACTATGTAAAAACTCTTGATTGACTCAACATGATAATTTAATTTGTTCAAATAAAGGAAAATGATTTTAGAATAAATATGTGCAAAAAATGTTTGTCTTTTTCTTATTTATCCAAACATTGATCTCTCTCAATAAAATATCATGTGAAAATATGCAAAATAATATTTAAATGTAATTATCCTTGATATTTTGTCAAATTTTAATTATATGAAACCATTTAGTCATTATGAATATATATTTGTAAGGAAGTAGGAGATAAGTTTTTTTAATTTAATAGTTTGTTTACTGGGTAAAAACTTTAAATATTTAGACACATAATATATGCACCTCAGTTTTTCCATTACTACTGTATGTGCATAGGTTTGAGGTTGGCCTGCCAGTGGAATTAAATTATTGTTGAGGTCAGGGTACCAGAAAGAGTGAACTGGAATTCTAGAAATTTCAGAAATATGCTAGACGATTATGGATGTATTGCATCTTTGAGTAACAGTCTCATGTATGATTGTAGGAAAGAACGTTTGATGTAGGGTAGGTACAGAAAGAGCTCACTAGAGAAGACAAATTTCAGAAAATACTGGGCTGAATTTTTGGGAGTATCATTTACTAGTATTTTGAAACTATATCTCTTTATTGAGGATCTAAGGCAGAAGTGTTGTGAAAGAAGATGATAGTGAACTAGAGCAAAAAGAATGGGGGAAAAAAAAAGAGAAATCTCTGAGAAATGAGAAGACTTGATCTGGGAACAGTAGATCACACCGACAAGGTAGGATGCTGTGCAATATATATTATTTTTATATAGATTTAAACTTGGACAACATTCCTATAGGACTTCAATTCCTACCCACAGTGTTAATACTGCCTCCCAGAATATTTTAACATTTTTTCTTAGACAATTTAAACAAAGACATATGTATTCAGTCCTCTGTATCCATAGGTTCTCCCTCTGTGGATTCAACCAACTGCAGGTCACAATTATTTGGAAAAAAAAATTACATCTGTACTAAACATGTACAGACCTTTTTTTCTTAACATTAGGATAAGAAACAATAGGATATAAGAACTATTTACATAGTATTTACATTATATTAGATATTATAAGTAATCTAGAGATAATTTAAAATATACAGGAGAATATGCATAGGTTATTGTTGCTCCATGAATTAATATAGATGTGTTTGCAGACAGGATTTGTCTCAGGAGTTTTGCAGAGCTTAGCCCTGAAGGAATAGGTGAACATGTTGGTTTGCATTTCAAATGCTGTTACACTCGGAAGGGCATCTCTGAAAGACAGTAATGGCTGTATCCCACAAGGCGCCGCATTTCTCAGACCTATAGGTTTGGATTTGCTTTGTAAAGCAAAGCAAATCTGTTAAAAACTACAGGATGAGAGTTGACAATGGAGTGCCCACCAGAACAGACAGCTGTCTGAATGACTAAAAACAAGCTCTTGTTTAAACACTCTAGACTACCTGTCTCCATTCACAATAACCTAATAAATATGGAGCCAACATATCTCTGTTTGACCCCTTTGTTAAGTGATAAATTTACCTTAGAACTTAGAAGTTAATCTTTGAAAGATTTTGTAACCATTTGTTCACGTAGATAGAATTAGTTAAAGGATCTATAGAAGCCTTTTGAAAATCTATTAACCTGAGAGGAACTACTGTTGTTATGTAAATCTGTTACTTCTGGCAATTACTCACTAGTCCTATAAGTTACCATGTAAGACCTCTTTTGGGGCTTTTTGAGACCCATGGAGAAGGTTTAGGCCCCCTGAGATCCCTCTTTGCCTATAATCTTTATAAACTTATAAAACTATATCTTTGTGTATTCTTTTAGTTCTTTTATTTTCCATTTTTCTCTATTATTTTCTTATCCCTTGCAACTTTACCAAAGGGACCCGGTTTTTTGCAGGGAACGTTGGCCACATTCCTGGCAGGTTATGTGTAAATACTATTCCATTTAATATCAGGGACTTGAGCATTTGAAGATTTTGGTATCCACAGGGGTTCCTGGAACCAATCCCTCATGGATATCAAGGGATAACTGTATATATTTTTATATATATAATTTTTAATATAATTTACAATATAAAATTACTTTGCTGATTATATCCAGTATAAATCATTGGAAGAGCCATTTTACAACTTACATAAATTATCTTACACAAATTCATTAGTGTCATTACAATTTCATACTCATTTAATGTATATGTTTTGATCAAGTGAAAGCAGTGCGGTAGCAAACGGGGTACTGAAATAGTATCAATAGCCCTTCTCACAACCAGCTTACTTTCTAATTGGGAGATAAATTTAATACATAGTGATTATAATGTTGAGAGGAATATAAAAAGTGCTATGAGAAAAATAATAAATTTTTTAGTCTGTGATAAACCAAAGGAGATATTATCTGTTATCTGAATTTTGAAAAGAAGTATAAAATTTCAGAATGTTGAGACAAGAAAAGACAACAAACTAAGGAATATGGTAATAAAAAGCTCAGAAGTAGGAAAACACAATGTGTTTATAAAATATTTACAGTTTGTCTGGAGCACTGGTTGGAAAGAAATAGGGAATGAAATTAGAATTACAGATTGGAATCATACTGTGGAGTGGCTTGAATGTCAAGGTGATTTGTTGTACAATGAATTTATTTGAAATACGTTAATCAAAATTTGCATTTGCTTAGATATTTCCTGAAAAGAAATGCTACTCTATATATTTGTAGTGCATATGTCCAGTATTTTATTATATGATATGTCATAACATGTTATATACCAGATTTATTTTATTTATAAATTTAGAAAGATACTATTTTTTTAAGTAGAATGTTTTATTTCCTGATTAGCTGGGATGACATTTTGATCACAAGATTTTTTTTTTCTCTCTCTTTTTTCTTGTATCATGGATTTTATTCATTAAGCTTTTACGCAGAGAAAGGATTGCAGTAAACAGAGTAAAAACAATTATAACTCAATCCAGCTCTTGAAACTTTCTAGAATGCTTGTACAACATAAAAATCATAACCCTAGAGATTTCTTCTCCTTGAGTAGATATATTAACTTTAGCTGTTCTGCTGCAGCTTTCTTGTAATGGCACTTCCACCCACAACAGTTCTTATAAGACTAGGTTCTGAAATACTGTAGGCTTAATTCTCCTTCAAACCAAGGAAAACATTTTTTTCTTTACATTTACAGAGCACTCAACTGAATTCTGTATGTTTTCTTCAACATAACTCTAAAACAAAGGAAGACAGAGGTATCCCATGCTCTTCACAAAAGACTGACTCATAATCAAATCTGCCTTCTAAATAATGTTATATATAGTAATCTTTTCTCAAAAATATATAACTTAAAAATATTACACCATCTGTTTGAAAAATTTAAGGCAATAGTTTTAACACTTACATGAAACTCGTAATTTTTTATAAAAACATTTCATGCAAAATTGAATCAATGCTGGAATAGAATAATAAAACAACATCCCTGAAAATAAATAAATTGGTAATCCAAATGTCTACTTTCTAATCCTCTCTACTCCAAAGATTCCAAACAAAATAGATGTTTCAGGTTAGTTTTACTTAACCTTTAAGAAATAGATCATCTGTATTGTAGACAAGATGCTTCAGAGAATAGAAAAAGAGATAAATTTCCCCTTATCGTTTTTAACAAGTATATTGAAGTACCAATGACATACAATAAACTAAACAAATTTGAAGCATAGAATTTAATACATTTTGACAGTTCTTTATACCCTGAAACAGATACCATAATCAAGAATCGAGCAAATTCATTGCCCCAAAAGTTTCCTCTGTCATTTTCTAATTCCTTCCTGCATCTCTCTGTCCTGACTCCCTCCTGCAATCATTGATCTTCTTTTTGTCGATACAGGTTAGTTTGTACTTCACAAGATATTAAATACATAGAATCGTACAGTAGGTAACTCTTTTTGTGGGATCCAACTTGTTCAACTCAAGATATTTTGATATTTATCCACATTGTAGCCTATTATCAATAGTTATGTAATTTTATTGCTAAGCAGTATTCCAAATGTGAGGATATACCACGACTTGGTGTTACTTTATTTTAAATTCATAGATGGACCTTCTAAATTGTTTCCCATTTGGGGCTTTTATAAAATATGCACTTTACACAATTACCCTATCAGTTTTTCTGTTTTGTTTGTTTTTTCTATCTGTATTTTGTAGATGAAGAATTGAGTTTTAAATGTGTGACCCAAAATATTCAATTAATAAGCAAATGAAAAGTGATTCAAACTCAGTTCTGCCTAACTTCAAGAAATATCCTTTCCTCTTATCTGCATTGAGCCAGTAAAAAAGAATTATCAAATATACCTTATAATATGAAAATTTTAGTCAGGTCATGTACTTCTCAAAACAGGAGGACATCATTTGGACCATGATTACACTTGACTTCTGACAGATATTAATTTTTCACAGCTCCTAGGCTTCTAGTTATTAAATATAGCATGCAAAATATGTCAGTATTATGGTTTAAATTAAATTTTAAAGTGTAAGAAACTGAACCAATAAATATATCATGAAGTGCCATCATTTAAGCTCACAAATAATGGCATACTCAGGATGAATAAAACAAAAATGACAAAAAGAGAAGTTTACATTGTCACCATGTGAGAGTAGCTGAATAAAGACAAAAGACAATATTAGAAGGAACCACACACTTTGCATGTTTGTGTATAAAATTTCCCAGTGATTTCAGGATGTAGATTTTAATGTGACCATAACAGATGTGTTTTGCATATCCATTTCTCTTAGCAATATGTTACATTTCAGATAAGTTTCCTGTTTAGGAGTATGAAATATTTTGTAATTATTGTAAGAATAACAAAAACGTGAATATATACATTGAGTCTTTATCTCATTTTGTTTTATAGTTCATTCTATTCTTACATGTTTTTGGTTATATTCTGTTGCCAGATCATGTTTTCCTCTGAGGAAGCACACAAAATAGAGTTACAGCCCTCTATTTGGAATACTGCCCTTTGACCACATGTAAGTAAAATAGATCAAACCAGTTTAGAAAAGCCAAGAAGAGAATACTATAGATCTCTAAAAAGTAGATACAATTAAAGATGTCATATGGCTAAAAGTATCTAAAGAAAGGTACAAAACAGAATTCTTTCCCTGAGGTTAAGTCTTTTTAGCATCAAGTATCATAAGTAAATGTTTTAAACCAAGGTTCAGAATTTCTATTCAAGAATAGGAGGGATTAGCAACCCCTGGGAGTTGAAGAGGTAAAATGGCTCAAATTAAGGAAGTCTGACAGCAGGGATTAGCAACTGGGCTTTGGGCAATGATAGGTTGTTTGAAGGTTGGGGTAAAGTCAGAAACTCTGGCACTGAGGGGGGAAAAAAAGATACAGAAAAAGAGGTTCCCAAATCTCAGAAGTGTCACAGGACACAGAGTTGCCATTTCAGTGAATAAAAGGTATGTGGTGAAAACCCAGTGTCGAGAACTTTTTGGTATGAGGCAGAGACATAAGACCTGGGGACTCGAGACCCAAATGGGGCTAGCAGTGAACTAGAACACTGTTGAGTAAGTGATCCTGACTCATATTTTCTCTGGCTGAAAAGAAAGACAGCTCTTAGGGGACAGGTCAACACTTAAACACTGAATGTTTAAGAAAAAATTAACTGGGACAACCTTGAAGCATAAATACTGCAAAGACAAGGACCCAATCTGTCCATTTTATGCATAGTCCTAACCAGGAAAAAAGATATCTCTGGTGCCTCATGTTCAAGTATTTATTGATTCAGGTTGAAATAAAGCAACTATATTGAGATGTTCACACAGGCCCTGATCTCGCATAAAATCTACTTTATCAACCTAGATGCTCAGAAGTTCCATATTTGAAATCACTGGCAGGTCACATCTCTAAAAATTACGTTGCTTACACAAATAGAAATATCTACGAGAAAAGTCTGCATTTCATAACTAAATAATGAAAAGATATAGAACCAAGGCTAGAAAATTTCCATTTTCGGTAATAAAAATTATATCCAAAAATCCTGCAGTATTTTTTTTTCCTATAAAGAATACTCAAGGAAGAGAAAAATGAGTAAGGGAACCAGTACTTATTGCATGTTTTTTCTGAGCTGTGTACTTCAGTACACAGTTATCTCTTTTATTTCTCCCACAAGTCACAGTACATATTACCATCATTTTACATATGAGTATCCCAAAGAAGATATTGTATCTCATCACATAGGTAACAAGAGTTAGAGTTCAATTTTAAAATACATTTGTATCTTCCTAAAGTATGACCTCTTTAAAATATATCAGGCTGCTTGCCTAATTATAAAATTGACTCTAACTGGATCATTTGGCCATTTGCATCATTGAGATCACAGGGCATATAATAGTGACTTTGAATATGTCTCTAAATAATCAGATGCAGAATGTAGTCCTATATTTAGTTAATATATTTATGCATCTTTAATTTAGTGCTAATAGTTTCCTTACTACTCAATTCTTTGCTTGGTTTCTTATTAGTGGTTTCAAATACACTCTAATTTCCTTTGATTAAATATTAAGCTCTTTTATAGTAAGACTGTAGGCAATTTATTAATAGTTTACACAGCACAGGAAATACATTTTTAATTATATTCTACTGGATAAATCCCAGTTTCCCCCTTTTTTTTGATATTCTTTTACTTTTTTTGTCATTTGTATTATGGGGTGGCATTTCCCTTAATTGAATCTTTTTAGATAGACTGTATAATAGGCTTTTCCATAGTTTGACATAGACTGTTTTATGCTTAAGAGATATTAACATTATTTACACATTTCTATATCTTCTGACCTTCTTGAATCCATTATGCCATATATATTTATGGACATTAGCTTAATGTCACATATTCTTGTTGATAACGAAAGTGACCAAACTCCTGCATAAAAGACAAGAAGTTTTATTTTACCTAACAGATTCATTGGTTTTTAAAACATACCTTTTGGACAATTTGCATCAGAAAATATAATGGGCTTGTTAAATGTACATTCCTAGCTCCTATCCTAGACTCACTGAGTTAAAATAAGTGGCAGCTGGATATAAGTCTGCATTTTTAACAGGATATGGAGGAATTATTCTGTACACAAAAGTTTGGAGCAAATGATCTGGTGAAAACCCCTAAAAAAGGTATTGATACTCCCTGAAGTCAGAAATTCTCTGTTGTTGGCTTCGAAGAGGTAAGTTGTGATGCTGGAGAAGCCCACGGGGTGAGAAACTGGGAGCAGGCTCTAAGAGCTGCGGGTAGTTTCCATTTAGAGAATTGGAACCTTCGGTTCTGCAGCCACAAGTAAACAAATTCTGCCAACAAACTGATGGTAGAGTGGAAGATTGGAAGTGGATCCTTACCCAGTCAACATCTGATGAAACCACAGCTCCTGTGAACACCAAGATTGCAGCCTGGTGACATTCTAAAACAGAGAATTCAGGTAAGCTGTGTCTGGTATCTAACTTAGAAGAAAAAAACATGAGATTATAAATGTACATTGTGTTAAGCCACTAAATTTATTGTAATTTATAATACAAGGATTGAAAACAAATGGAAATGTGTCTAGCTAGCCACATATGTTATGACATTTAATACAACACTCCTATAAGGTAGACACATTACTATTTCCACCTTACTATTGAGGAAATCTGAATTTAAGAAATTAAAATTATATCCATGGTCACATAACCAATAAATAGCAGAAATGATATTTGATCCAAAAGAGCCTGAGTTCCAGACTTATTCTCTTATAAGATCATCAGGAGAGTAAAAAAGCAGTATCATATGAGAAACCGATGGGTGAAGATTTCCCCAAATCATTACTTTAATACTCTTTCTAACAATTCTAACAATTAATGCTTCTGTATCAATAGGCCAAGGAGGTGTGTACTGACAGATTTAAAGTAGGACTAACATAGATAATGATAGTGAGAAATTAATGCCTCTGTGTGTCATCAACCTGTTGAGTATGCAAGAAACCACAAGTGGCTCATTTTAATCTGTGATGAGGTCAAGACTACAGAAAAGTAAACCAAGCCTAATGCAAAATGCAGAGTATGTCCAAGAGGTGAGGCAGCAGTGGCTACTGGCCAGTAGTTGTTTTCTGTGCCAGCGTCTTAGTTCTAAGAAGGTGAACCTATCTGAATAAAGCAGAAACTCATCAGGTAACTTGAGATCTACTGGCCCCGTAACATCCCACTATGCAATGCATGTTAGCAAGTGCTAGCCTGGAAGTCAAATAGACTAAGTACTAATTTTGGAAATTCCTGCATGAGACTAGGGATGTAGGTTATAGACTTAGAGGCCCCCTGGGGCTCAAGAACACCACCCAGCCCTCTCTTTCCACATCCAGGCACAACAGGTACTCTAGGCGTTAGCACACTCTGATCCCAGGGCCCAGTCTTACTCACGCCTGTGTTTGTATGGCTCAAGAGCTGAGCCTATTTTTTTTTAATATTTCAAATAGTTTTTTAAAATTAAAGAAAGAATATTATTTCATGACACATGAAAATAATAATAAATTTAAATTTCAGTGTCCACAAATAAAGTTTTATTGGAACACAACCACACTTGTTCACCCACTGTCTATGGCTACCTTCTTGCTGCAGATGTGTTGAGTAGTTGAGAGAGACCTGATGGTCCACAAAATTGAAAATGTTATGACGTGTCATCTTCTTAGATAATTCCTGGTCAGAGATGGGGCCATACTGTATTTCTAGACTTATTAATAGTTTTCATTGGTTTTGGAACTGCAAGGAGTTTGGTCAAGAGGCTAAAATCATTTTTCCTTCTCGTTTTGAGGGATTAAGGCAGAAAGGCAAGCACACTAATTATGACATATATTTTACAAACTATATAATTTTAAAGTATTCAAAAAACTCTCCCTTTAACACACACAGACAGGCTGGGTGCGGTGGCTTCCGTCTATAATCGTAGCACTCTGGGAGGCTGAGGTGGGAGGATCGCTTGAGGTCAGGAGTTCGAGACCAGCCTTAGCAAGAGTGAGACCCCGTCTCTACTAAAAATAGAAAAAAATTAGCCGGGCATGGTGGCACATGCCTGTAGTCC